>OENM01001105.1:4072-44840 GCA_900239745.1 Rotaria magnacalcarata | reverse complement strand
TTATAGAGAAATTAATACTTACAATCAATAATAGATAACATTAAAAACTACATTTTTGTGGTAGAAAAGATGATGAAGAGCTGAGCTAGGACAAAAAGTAAGAATTAATAAGCACGTAGAAGTATGTGAGAATGGATACTTACGATGCTTCATGTAAATGTGAGGCGGTAATAGATCAGTTATATAAAGCAGCTATATAGCACACTCAGCGAAGTTTCTTTAACATATAAGTAGAGCCATGATGTTTGTGGGTTAGATTAGGTGACTCNTCACCCAAAAACTATGTTTTTGTTGTTCCACTAAGATCTAGAAGATAAAATAGAAGTGAATTCAGATGAGAAATTATAGAGAAATTAATACTTACAATCAATAATAGATAACATTAAAAACTACGTTTTTGTGGTGGAAAAGATGATGAAGAGCTGAGCTAGGACAAAAAGTAAGAATTAATGAGCACGTAGAAGTATGTGAGAATGGATACTTACGATGCTTCATGTAAATGTGAGGCGGTAATAGATCAGTTATATAAAGCAGCTATATAGCACATTCAGCGAAGTTTCTTTAACATATAAGTAGAACAATGGTTTTTGTGGGTTAGGTTAGGTGACTCGTGACTGTTGAAAATATTAGTGAATAATAACCCAATCAGATCCACATCCCTATGACTGAAATGACTGAAATCGACAATGATATCTGAAAATTTCATGTTTCTTCTTGATGTCACTAGTTGACCGGTCGGGTGTCGGTTTTTTGGAAATTTCTCAGCCCGACCCGACTTTTTTTTCAGACCCGGCACCCGGCCCGACCCGGAGCTTTTCACTCGGATCCAGGCACCGGGTCGGGTCGGGTGCCGGTTACCCGGCCCGGCTGCAGTACACTAATCCAGGATTGACCTGAATCCTAGATTGGCCTACAACATATATAAACATTGAATGATGATATTTTGACCTGGCATTGTATCCAGAGAAAGATCTATTTCGTTCCAGACTCCTCTGAAAATTTTCTACCAAAAAGTATGTTCATTTCCTTAGATACTCAATTTCGAAAAATTGATTTCATATTCTAAGAGAGATTAAAGATTTGTTTTTTCTCGTAAGGTTGAATATCTTGTCAATAGAATGTTGTTCTGAGCTGAAATCTTCGGACCATGTCATTACAAGTAGATTTATCTGTAGGCACTATTTTACATCAATATATCATCATAAAGATCTTCTATACATGTCTTACAAAAGGTCAGTAATAAAATAACGATCAATTTTCTAAGACAAACAAAGGAATTCTGTCAATTTTAGCTTTTTTTATAACTTTCCAAATGCCATATTATATTGTAAAGTCTGAATTCAAAAGTGATCTTCAATTTGGAGAAGACATCAAAACTATAGATATGAAAGATAATTCAGTGATTTTGATAGAAATCATAATCATTGATATAAATTCTAAGTTAAAAATTCTTATGATTAATACATATTTGTGTCTTTTTAGGTATTTTATATTGCTAATCGAATATTTGGTTGTTTATATTCATATAAATCACGATCGATCAAAAGATTTTAATCAGTTATTACATTCATATTTGGAAACGGTTCATTATCTTTGGTCTGAAGAAGAACGTCAAGTAGAAGAAGAAAAACGTTTATCGTCAAGTATTTATCGTCATGAAACAAGTGAACTTGAGAGCGAACAAGATGATTATGAATATCAACGTTTATTTCCATCATTTGATTCGGATTTTATTGATTTTCTTGCATCAAACGAAAAGATTGAAAATGAAGAAACAAAGTCAGTTGAAGAAAAACCATCAAAATTATCAGTGCTTCCATACTATCTTATCTTTGAACTTTTTTCTTCCATAATATATAATGAAAAAATTGCTTTAAACAATCTTGTTGTTCCATTTTTTAATAGTTTATATGAATTTGGTGAAGATGATCGTTTAATAACTCATATGATACGCTTATCAATAAAATCTAAAGAAACTTTATCCAAATATATAACAAATTTAAATAAACCATTTGATATTTATCAAGATTCAAAATCTTCAATGATAATCGAATCATATCCATTGGTTATTTCAATTGAGAAACGTACAAATCAACTTTTAGAAACTCATGAAAATCATCCAACACTTCTTGAAATTCTTCTTGTTATTCAACGACTTAAATCATTTTCAGTTGAAAGTTCATTAATAAAATTTCTTTATGGATTTGATATTTTATTTCATAAACTAACTTATTGGCAAGAAACATATGCATCAAAAAGTCTTCAAACGACATATACTAATGAATTAAATATGTTAACATCATATATAATAGAATTTCGTAAATATGAATTTAATTGTTATGAACAAAGTTTATCAATGATTGATTATAATCAAAGAAAGTTAACAATAACAAACTGGTGGTTACATTTATTTGGTTTGATTAATTCAGAAAATAATTTAGTTTTATTAGAAAAAAATCTTCATGAATTTTTTCAAAAATCAACACTGGGAGATTTTCTAATACGTTTAGAATTATGTGAAATACTTTCGAAATATTTCAATAATGATAATTTATTAATATTAAATTCAATAATTAGTTACTATAAACAATTTCAAGAATTCATACAAAATCAAATTAATGCAATTAGAAAACCAATTGAAAATGAAATTAAAAAATTTTTTAAAATTCAACAATGGAAAGATACAAACTATTATTCATTAAAGCAATCAATTGATAAATCACATAGATTTCTATTTAAATCAATTAAAAAATATAAACAATCATTATTGGATTCAATTCAAAAATATTTCCCAACATATCAAATAAAATTTAATTATTTATTAACGAAGAATGAAGATTTTTTTCGTTTAATTAATTTAAAAACGATTTTAGTTGATAAAAATAATTATCATATATTTACTAATTATATAAAAAATGATAGTAATTTAATAAATGAATATTCATCCAATATAAATTTAATGAAAATTGGAACCAATGATCGTAAAGAAATGAAACAATTATACACAGAAAAACGTCAATTAATAACACAATTATTTAAAAAATTAACAACAATTGGTTTATCATTTAAAAAAGGTTTATTAAATATTAATTCTCAAGCATCATTTTCATTATCAACAATTGAAATGAAATATTTTGATATTGATTTAAATAGAAAAACTTATGGTTTTATTAAAACTAAACATAAAAAATTAATTATTGATAATCGTTTGAATGTATTAGAAAAATTTTCTTCTATTTATCAAGAAACAGATTTAAATTATTACAAAACAATTTATCAACATAATCAATTACGTTTATTAGTACAAATAAACAAAGTAGATCCAATTATTTTTCAACGTATTCAAGGATTTCTGGAACATTTAATTAAAATTATATTTCAACAAAAAAGTCTTTTACATTCATTTACTGAGCAATATCAACAATTTTCAAAGTTATTCTCAATTTATTCAAAACGAAATTTTCAGTATTCATTAAATAATAATCATTCTATTGATCAACTGTATCATTTTACGATTTCATTAATTGAACGTATTTATTCCTTTTTATTAATTATTCGATCAATTCCATCAAATTCTATTGAGCAAATTCCAATTATTGACCAAAAACCAAATTATATTCAACTATTAAATTCAAATGATTTTATTAATTTATTAGAAAAATTTCTAGAACGTTTAAATTTATTAATTGAGACATTAAACAAATTTTATGATCATATCATTGATTATCATCCAATGTTAAAAGAAATTTTTTCTTTACATTCAGAAATGTGTTTAACTAAACAACAAATTCAAAATGTTATTCAAAAATTATTTATCGATGAAAATATTTTTCCTAATGATCAATTTATTGGACAGTTGGCAAAAAATTTTATTGATGTTTATGAACAATTTTCTCAAATCAATCTTATAGATCAAGATAAAGGTTCGAAATTATTTTTAATTAAGAGAAATTTTTACTCAAAATCAACTATTCTTTAAGTTGATTTAATTGGTTGAGAGAGTTTTTTTTCTTCAACTTTTTTCTTCATAGGAGAATAAACAAATAGATATTTTGCAGAACGAATAATTTTGATATTGATGAATAGATCAATTGGTCACTGAAAATATCTCATATGACGACCTTAATCATTGTTTAAATTGATGTCATTACGTCAGAATTGAAAAGAGTTAAACACAAGTTTACTAGCTCGACAAGAACAATAGTTAACGACCTTCAGCATTCAACTGCTACTAGAGAGAACATTGTGACATTTCTTTATCTTATATTATCTCAGATTAAACTATCGTAGAACACACTGTCTTAATCAAATATTAAAAACAGCTAAACGAATATAATATTCTATTCAAATATTTTCGATTGATATATTTTTCCTAAATAAGTAAACAACTAAGTTGAAGTCAAATACTTATTATTATCGTCGATAAAGTTTTTCATCAAGTGAGTTACATACATGAAAATCTTTTGTAGGATTGTAATAGAACAGTTTTCATATTTTTTTAAATCCTTGAAAATTCTTTTAATTATGTTTCATCTTAAAGAATGTAAAATTTAGAATAGTATGTTATGTAACTGCATTTTCTACGATTTTCTATTGCATAGTTATAAGAATAACATAAAGCAAAAAAAATCTTTTTTTCCCACTATTAATGTAAAATAAGTTTCACTTAAGGATTTTGATTAGTTTTTACATAAATATCGAAAAAAAAAACGTTTTGAAGACTGTTTTTGCACATATTTTGAGACATTATTCTGATAGTTCATATATATGAAATTCTTACATAGAATACAGAATAGATTTTTATAGAGAACTTGAATATTATTTCAACTAGTATTCGAATAATAGGTATAGATCTGACATATTGAAGAAACATGATTAATATACTTTGTCCTCATATGTTTGAGCCCAATTTAAAGTCAACGGAACCAATGCGATCTTGTTCTCCGTCGTTTTAAAACCAAAGTCTTGATCGATGACAGCACTTTCTTTTTGTTTCTAAATTGCTTTAGCTTAAGAATATAAGAAGTTTATAATTTAATTAATCTTTTCCTACGAACTCTTTCAATCTAGCTATTTATTTTTAAATTTCGTCGGATTTCAACCTAGTGTTCAAAAATTGTTGAAACTTCTCAACGTGATAGACTGACTATTTCATGAAGCTTTTTCATGTTGAATTATCGAACTCCTAGTGAGAATGGGTGCCATCGAAAGAAGTCATCGTGATCGAACTGATTTTTTTCTCAATTTTCTATTCAAAGAAAGTTTTATTACTAGTTGTATCAAAATTAATTTTGAAATTTACGAACCTAAGAAAATCAATCTAAAAAACAATTTTAATTTGAAACAAGATATTGAATCGAAAATTGGATTAGAATTGTTGAAGCCGAGGTTATGTAACGAACCAGAACCAATTCAACTGAGTGAAAAGAAAAGTTTTTTAATATCGATTATACTTCATCAGTCTCGGTGATTCTTCAAGGTTGTGTTGCGTATTCATTGCTAGATTCATTTAAATAGTTAATAAAGAATAAAAGTCTTGTTTTCTTTCTTCAAATGTATATGCAAGTATATTGAAATTCTAGACTGGTGAAAATAAGATTACATAGGTGTCTTTTTCGAAGAAGCTTTTTCGAAACTTTGAAATCATCAGAAATAGAATCCAATTATATAATACACATTTTGATTTAGAATCAACTCCATCAATCAATTCTAAACCGTTAAAACGTTATAAAAATCGTTTAATTACTGGTCTTAATGATTTATATTCGAATATTCCAACAGTTGATTCTTCATCATCAATGTGGCTTGTTCACTACTATAATTATTTTAATAATCATATAAATCAATTAGATCTTTTGCATCTAACAAAAATAATTCCAAACACGATAACATCTAAATCAATCGTATTCTTTAACGAAATACACTTATTAAGTGAACAAATACTATATCGCTTTATATATTATCACCATTGTACGTTACAAATCTATTTATCATTAAGTAATACATTTCTAACTTTACTACGTGATGGTTTTCAAATGCCGCCAGAAGAAACAGAACAAGATACAAATAATCAAGAACAAAAGAGTGAAGGTGGACCATCAGGAATGGGCGAAGGACGAATTAATAAAGACGCAAAAGATGTTTCGGATCAAATTGAAACAGAAGATCAATTAGATGAAGCAAAAATGCCTGGACAAGAAGAACAAGATAATGAGAAAAACTCAGATGAACAACAAACTGTTGATGATGAAAAAAATGGCATTGAAGTTTCATTTGATTTTGAAGCACTCATGGAAAATCCATCCAATGAGTAAATTTCATTTTGTTTTTCTTTATCGAAAATCCTGAATAAAATATGAAAATTTTTTCTAATTTATTTTAGAGACAAAGAAGAAAATGATGAAGAAGATGAGAGTGAAGGTGAATCAAATGATGATAATATCGATGATCAAATGGGAAGTGTTGACGAAGATGATCAAGGTGAAATATTTGATGAGAAAAAATGGGGTGATGAGAAAAACAAAGACGAAGAAGAAGAAGAAGATCAAAATGTAAGGGTTTATTTTATTTCAATGAACTATTTTCTTAGTCATATAAGCCGCTTTGTCGTTGCATCGGGAAATGTTAATAACAAAAAATAAGAAGCTTTTTATGTGGATAAATCTATTAGTTTTCTTATTTTTATTGCGTTTCCAAACTGCGGTCACTTTTCACTAATTGGATTAATTTTTGCCCGCAATTAGTAAGCTATGATTTTGTGACATTTCAGTTTACAATGTTGCCTTAGTATTTGTTCGCATGTATCCTATATGTCAATTTTGAAGGTTCAATTCAATTGCTCATGTGTTTATTGAAAAAATATTGATATTTCAATGTTATATTTCTTAAGTAAAAGTTTTGAGAAACTACAAATCTATACTTGCTTTAGCAGAGAGAACAAAGTACATTGTTATTTTATGCTACTGATAATTCTCTATAGAACTCTTAGACAGCAACGAATGGAAAGTTATAGTAATCATTAAAGTTTAGTGATATCTTATTACGAAACACTCAAGGATTTTAGTTGTTTGTCAGAAAATTCTTGCAGAGAAAAAATCAAGATTTCTTACGAAATTTCATTGAAATCGGTCTGAAATATAAATTTTACTTGATCGAGAAATCCATTATAAAATTTTGAGAAACTGATTTGTTTTCATTTAGAAATGATTACGTTTCATCAAACATTATAATATATCATAAGTTCCCATGAATAGTTATGTCTCGTGAAAAGAATCAAATCTATGAATTTTTCATTCTTAGTTAATTATTACTGTTTCTCGAATAGATCGAATGATATTTTATTTTCATTCCATTGTTTTTCTAGAAACCAAATGAAACTGATAAATCGGCTGGTAAAGACAAACGACAACGGGATGGGCTATCTGCGAAAGATGAACAACTAGATTTGACTGAAGAATCAATTGAAGAAAATCTTGAAGCAAATAATAATACTTATGAAGATCAACCACCAGAAATAACAAAAACTGATTTAAATTCTGAAGAAGAACTGTTGGAACTTCCAGAAAATATGGATTTAGATGGTAATGATGAAAAAGAAGAAAACAACGAAGAAAATCCAAATGATTTAAATTTACCTGAAGATGAAAATATTAATTTACCGAACGAAGAAAGTAAAGATAGCAATGATGAACCGAATAACGATGACGAAAACAATAATCCGAAAACAAATCAGATAACTGAATTGCCAGAAAATCTTCCTGATCAAGAACAAGAAAAACTTGAACAATCAGCTTTAACTCAAGATAAAAGTTCAACTGCTGATTCAAAAAATCAACCAAATGAGTGTCAACAAAGCTTTGCAAATGCCGAAACATTTGAAGAAGAAAAAGAAAAAGATCGAAAAGAAAATGTTGGTGAGTCGTCATCAAAACAAACCTCTCAAACTCAACAGATATCTTCGAATCAAGAAAATCAATTGACACAAGAATTAAATGATGATCTTAAATCAGATAATATAAATAAATCATCAAATAAATCAAATGAACAACGAACATTAAGTGAAATAGCATCATTTGTTGATCAAAATATAAAAGCAGCATTTGATCTTGAACAAACTGAAGATAATAATAATCCTGACGATGATTTACCTAGTCTAGAGCAAAATTCAAATGAGAAACAAACACAAATCTATGCGCATGCTAAAAATATTCCAAAACATTTCCCTGAACAAAAACAAATTCTTGATTCAGCAACAGAAGAACAAACAAAAAATCTTAATGAAAAAGATGACCTTGAAACAAAACAAGCCGAACCGATGATTATTGACAATCAACAAGAGGATGAAAAGGAACAAGGTAAATCATCAACTTTACAAAAAGAACCAATACGAAAACCAAAATCTTCATCTATTCATGATCAACCATCATTAACATCAGAAACCAATGAAAATAATGAAATGATTTCAATTGAGAAGCCCTATATATCGACAACAACAGTTGAACATCAATTTAATTATCTATCGAGTGTTAAACCTTTAACAAATAATTTAACTGAACAAATTGAATATCAATTAGAAGAATGGTATACTAATATAAATGAAAAATCAAATGATTCAAATGAAGCTGAACAACTTTGGACGCAATTAGAAAATTTAACACAACCATATGTTTTCGAATTATGTGAACAACTTCGTCTTCTACTTGAACCAACGCAAAGATCGAAATATTCTGGAGATTATAGAACTGGAAAACGTTTAAATATGAAACGTATTATTTCATATATAGCATCAGATTTTCGTAAAGATCGAATTTGGTTAAGACGTTCCAAACCATCAAAAAGACAATATCAATTAATATTAGCTATTGATGATAGTCAATCGATGGGTAATTTACAAGTTAAACGTTTAGCGTTAGAATCATTAATTTTACTTGGACAAACATTGAATTTATTAGATGTTGGACAATTTGGCATTGTTTCATTTGGACAATATATTACAATGTTACAACCATTAAGTCAAAATTTTAATCATCAAAATGGTATTCAAGTACTTGAACAATTAAAATTTGATCAAACTAAAACGCTTTTAGCGGATGTAAGATTTTTCTTTTTTGCTTAGTATTGCAATACTCTAACAAAAAAATGCTTGAGTAATTAAATAGGCAAAATTTTCTTCAATTCTAATATGATTATAGATTTAATTTCTTATAAAGTCTCTTGAACAGTTTTAATAGTCGTAAAAAATTTATGAAAAAAAACAATAAAACCTTAGAAATTTTATTATCTTTATTGATATGTCAAGGTTGATGATAATTTATGTTGAATTTACTAGTCTACTCATTTTTGTAATAACCTTATTTGTTCGTCTTTTTTCAGTTGATGGAATCAGTAACACATACATTTAATAAAGAAAAACTTCAAACATCAAATCCTTTATCACAATTATTAATAATTTTATCCGATGGTCGTGGTTTAACTGTATCGGGTAAAGATCGTTTATTAAAAAGTGTTCGTCATGCAATGTCACAAAATATTTTCGTTGTGTTTGTTATTCTTGATAATATAAATCATGAAAAATCATCATCGATTTTTCAAATCAATGAAGCTGTGTTTGTTGGTGATAAGGTAAGAAAAGAAAATATTCAAAAGCAAAAAAAATAATTTATAAAAAATTGATTTCAATTTTTTTTTCGTTTAGGTTGAATTTCGTTCATACTTAGATAGTTTTCCGTTTCCATATTACTTAGTAATACAAAATTTGGAAATGTTACCACGTGCTTTAATTGATGTATTAAGACAATTTCTTGAGTTAACTACAACCAATAACAACAGTAACCAGTGATGTTGTTTATTTCTTTGTTATAATTGATTGTTATTCATTTTGTTTTTGTTTTGTTATTCAACAAAAGAAAATAATTTTCAACAAAAAAATCATTCTTTTTTTAATTTTTGGGTAAGAGAAAAGTGAAATGTCCTTCAGCCTATTCATCGATGATAACTGTCAGTAACAGCACACATATTTTTCGATTAAGTATTTCCCAAAGGAAACTATGCAAAACTACCATTACTAGTGTAGCTATTCTTGCTGTAACAAGAAACTATAAAGAGAACTCGTCTAGTCAGCTAGTTTTCCGTATTTGAGAAAAAAAAATTATTAGCTAGTTTGTTTGAGAGAAGTATAGAAAGTTTCTGAAGAAAACACTTTTTTTTGCTTTGTCCGCGTCTATTTTTTAAAATAATCAAGTATATGAGAAAAATAAAAACTTATTTTAATGATGTGTTGAGGAAGTATCAAATCAACCTATTGCTTAGAAACGACATAGACATTTATTTATATGATATTGCTTGCTCATTATTTTTTCTCTTTTTATCGAAATACATCCTGTATTGTTAAGTATCTGAATAAGCAATCAATTCTACTTCATAGGATCCTATTCATTTGTTTTTACTTATTTTCGATCGACTAAGACATTTGTCAAAATAGCGAAGTTTCTTTTCTTGATCAAGTTTGTCAAACAAATAACGCGTATGATTAAATATTTCCATAATTCAAGTACAAAATTTCTTTTTATCCTAAGGCTATTCAATTAATTTCGGATATTTTATTATTACAATGAACATTTTTTTTTCTTTCCTTTTTAGATATTCCTATTGATCTTGATCTGTTATTTTCACAATAACATTTCTTCGTCATGTTTGATAATTATCTTAAGTATCATTTTGCTTTCGACCAATAATGATATATTTGTATTTTATATTTTACGAATGTCGATGGGTCTAAAACAACATTCAAAATAATAAAATAAGATTCTTTTCTATCAGTTAAACGAAGCTTTAGTCTTTTTCTCTTCAATATATTCTATAGATGGATGTTGATTGAGTTTTATTTCTAGTGAAACATGTTGACCTTAAGCAAAACAAAAAATAAAAAAATGTTAATGAAAATATCAAAAAAATGAAGTTTGATAGATATCTCTGAAGACATAAAAGAGAAAAACTACTCGAAAAATAATATAGCTACTAGATGTTGTCTCTTTTATTATTGTAAATTCTTAATTACATACATCTTGTGTTGATTTAAACATAAAAGACAATTTTTACAATATATTTAGTAAACTATATGAACATTTTAATTTTATATTTATTAATTTAATATAAATTCCAACAAAACTCCTGGATTAATAAAAAAAAAATATATATATATATATATCATAGATTAGATAGAAAATAGGCAATAAATGAAATTGTATTTCTATTTTGCTTGGTTCTGTTTTTCTTTTGGTTTAGCCTTGACGTCTATAATAGACATACTGTTTAGTTCTTTTCCATATCTATATGAAGATGAAATTATCGCAAATTTTTGGCCTGTCACCACGATCTATGTGAATAGTTGGTACTGACTTGTCTACGTCCGAGGTTCTTCTTCTGTTTCTTTCGAAGTAAAGAAAAAAACCACATCGGAATAAAGAATTGAGAAAAGCTTTTTCCTTTTTTTCCGTTCTCTACTTTTTTTCCTGATTTATGCTAATAGATTTCCTTGGTTTATTGGTCTCCGTCTTGTAAGAAGCAAGCAGAACTACCATCGCAAGTAGGACGAGAAATGAAGAAGAATTTTGCCAAGTTGAAGAAAAAAAAAGAAAAAAATAGAATAGAAAGAACAAGTAAATGGATGCAGCGCCCAACTGGTGCTTGTTGCTATTCGTAGTAGCCATTCTTTTTTCCTATTTGTCAATTACCGAACTAAGATTTAGGCTATCACCTTTATTATGAATGTAAAAAAATATTTGTAGTTTTCTATATCGCTCTTGCGTTAACTCAATAGTATTTATTCTACATATATGCAAACATCTTTTTTTTAATGTTTCTAGATAGTTTCAAAGCGTGATCAACTTCGGTTATTCTTTGGTAAGAAAAATAATTTTATTTTTAGTATAACTAGCACTAAAGTGGAAAATGACTTGATTCATGAACTGATTATATTTGGACTAATAATTTAACATGTTTCCATATAATTCTTGTAGTGTAAAAAATTTACATGAATAGACAATCAGACCAACTGCGTCAGAAAAAAAATGAAGAAACGTCGATTACACTCTCTCATGCAAATAGTTAGTAAAGAATGCCGTGCATTATGTGGCTAATAATAAAATATGAAATTCTCATCCATATAGTATCGAATTAGATAATTATATTCCTGTTTAAATAGCGAACTCTAAAATGATTTAATAGCCTGTTCTTCATCACAGCACGAAGCACTTTTCTTGTCGCATTTTTTACTTAGGAAAAAATACCAGACGATTCATAGTGTATCTTTTTAGTGTTGCTGATGTTGTTGTTCTTGTTTTGTATAGTTATTTGCAAGCTATTGCTGATTATAAACGATAAGATGAATAGAAAATAGACATGTCAGAAAGAAGGATGGAGTAAGACTTTTTCTGCTACTGTCTGATCATCGCTGCTATTTTTTTCTAATGATAATTTGTTTTCGTCTCAATTTAGACACGAGATCATAAGCGATCAAGCAAAAACATGAGATCATTAAAAAAACCGACAATGTAGCGACAAAAAGAGAGAATAATTGCTGGCATTCATTCACGTTTGTTTCTATCAGGGGACTCTCACTCACAACACTAATATTCTTCGTCGTCTTTTTCCTTTTTCTTTCTTTTCTTGTAGCGTTTCTTTATTGCATGTATATGACATGAGTGGTTTTGCATTTCTCTCTCACATAGAAAAGATATATATAAGACGACAGCAAGCAGGATTTGTGGTTCTCTCTTTCTTCATTCATTGATTCACTCAACCTACCATCCTTTCAATTGTAAACCATTATCATTGACAACATGTCGTAAGTAACATACTGAAATAAAGCGAAGCATGTTAATATGGTGATGAAAACTTTTTAATTCTTATTCTCATCAAATAAAGCAAAGATGGAAAATATGAAAAATCGCTTCTCACTTTTCTCACACAAAATTTCTTATTTTTTCTAAGAAAACAAAAAGTTGAAATCACCCGAAGTAATGCATTAAATCGAGCGTAATGTATATAGTCATATATACAGGTGAAGAGGAAGATGAAAAAATACAGATTATTTAGTCATTTTTCCTAGTCATGCCTCGGTAGGTATTCGGTATATGTTTCACATACATTTAAAAAATATAAAAAGGACACCTGTATATATATATTTTACGGCTATAGAATAACTCAATCAAAACTTTTAGAGCTTTTTCGTGTTTGATTTAAATCGAACAGTGAGATTCTAATAAAATTCGTTTTTTTTTCTTATTGAGTTTAACAATACAACTGTTTTTATGTTCTGTAGAATGCATTTCATAGTTATCATAGCTTTTTAGCAGTCTTCTGTTTCCAAAGGACAAAAAGAAAAAAAATAATATAATATACTGTTTAGAATATGGTCTAGAACTAAATCCATTATTGTAGTTCAACTGAGTAAATCAAAAGAAAAGATTCAGGTGTAAACAATTATTTTTATTTGTATTAGTTTTTTTAACAATTAAAATATAAAATATTTACATAAATAATTGATTTTTATTTGCTAAGTTGCACTGACTTGACCGTTGACTGTAAAAATTACTTTGTTCTTCTTTGTTAGATCGGTTTTTTTCGGATAGATACATCAGTATCTTTTTGTTGGCACATTCTATCGCTTTTTTGTTTATTTAAAAGAGATGCTTGCCATTCGGTAAATGTCATATTAATTGATAAAACCACAGTTTATATTTTTCTATAATAGAATCATGAAAGAAAACGAAAAAAAATGTACATGAGAAGAATTAGAAAGAAAAAATGGCACTTATGTCGATTAAGAGAGAAAAAAATGTTTAGTTGTTACTCAGTCATAAACTAAGTGAAAGTTTAAATTGGTATTTATCCATACATTCTTTTTTCTTGCTTTTCTCCTTCCTTTTTTTATATTCTTTTTTATTTTCAAATCATTTTATTGTCTTTTGTCAGTAACATTCATTTTTCTCTATAGAAGTCATTTATTATTTTATCATTCTCTTTCGTCACGCTTATATGAAGGTTCCTTTATATATATATATATATATATATAATATATCTATAAGAGTCGTGGGGATGAGAGCGACGACACCATCATGATCAAAAACGACAACAACAAAACGAGAAGAAGAGAAGAGAAACGAGTGTGATAGCATCTCTGAATTTTTTTTCTATATCTCTATATTCTCATGCGCTGTTGTGTTTTTTATTACTGAGTTACATCGCTTCAACCACTAGTTGCAGTTGTAATGATGGTGGATATGACTTTTTTGCGCCTTTTTTCTCTGGTTCGACCTTGATTGATTCTATCTCTGTTTCACACACATACGCACCACACTATCGAGAACAGAACATTTTTTTTTATTGTATTCTGTTCTATGCCGACGGTTGCCACTATCGTTCTGCATACTACAATTCAATTGCGTTTTCTCTTTTACTGTTAGTTTTCTTCTTAATGTTGACACATAAATATATATATATATACGTTTCAGGCTTCCATCGATCATCACATCTAAAGAAATAAATAATCATGGTCGACAACACATCGTCGTCCGAACAGACAGTGCGCGATTGTGAAGCTTATATTGCAAAACACGATATTCAAAATTTATTACGCGACTGTATCGTTCAATTATGTTTAAAAAAGCCATCGAATCCAATACAATTTCTTGCTGACTATTTTGATAAACTTGGTAATCAGACAGCAGCATCATCAGCATCAACAACAAAAAAACCTAGTATGCGTCAACAGCAAACCGCATCGCCTACTGAACCAGCAAGTAAGCAACAATCAACAAATGGTAGTGTTGCAGGGGAAAATGATGATCTAGGTGACTTAAATGAAACATCTGGTGGTAGCAGTGCTCATCAAAATCAATCAACATCAAATACTTCTGTTAAAGCACGTGAACGTCGTGGTGCAGTTTCTGCTGAACCATATAAAGAGGAAGATGCAACATCATATGTAAAAACCGTTATACCGAAAGATTATGCAACAATGCAAGCATTAAGTAAAGCTATTCAATCGAACTTATTGTTTTCACATTTGGATGATAGTGAAAAATCGGATATATTTGATGCCATGCAACCATTTAACCATAAACCTGATGAAACTATAATTCAACAAGGCGAAGAAGGAGACTTTTTTTATATTATTGACCAAGGTGAAGTTGAAGTTTATGTTAACAATAAATGTGTCACAGCTATATCAGATGGAGGTAGTTTTGGTGAATTAGCACTTATTTATGGTACACCACGTGCCGCAACAATCAAAGCTAAATCGGAGTGTAAATTATGGGCTATTGACCGCAAAGTAAATATTTTCTAGTCTTTGTTTTTATCAAAAAAATTTCATATGATATTTTTTTTTCATCTTTTGTTTCTTGTAGACTTATCGACGTATTTTAATGGGTTCAACAATTAAAAAACGTAAGATGTATGAAGAATTTTTATCGAAAGTTAAAATTCTTCAGGAACTTGATCAATGGGAACGTTTAACTGTTGCTGATGCTCTTGAACCAGTACTGTTTACTGATGGTGATAATATTGTTGTACAAGGCGAAAAAGGAAATGACTTCTTTATTATTGTCGAAGGTAAAATTAAATACAGAATTTCTTTTAATTCAAATAATTTATTAAAAATACATTACTTGTTTTTCTAGGCACTGCTGTGGTCTATCAAAAACCATCGGATGAGGAACCAGCTGTTGAAGTGTCAAAATTAGGTCCTTCTGATTATTTTGGTGAAATCGCTTTACTATTTGATCGCCCTCGTGCTGCAACAGTCAAAGCAAAAGGACCATTAAAATGTGTTAAAATGGATCGTTATCGATTTGAACGTGTGCTTGGACCTATATCGGATATTCTTAAACGTAATGTTGCACAATATAATTCTTTTATCAATTTGGCTGTTTAAAAAACAACGAACAATATTTAATATATATAAATAGATCTATCAATAGCAGAGCGAAATAAAAACAACATTTTCTTTGTCTCTATGTTTTTATTCCTTTCGTTGTCAATCGTTCGTTTATGTTCTTTCTTTTAAACACAAAAATTATCAAGATTTTCATGTCTTTTTTTTCTCTTTTACGTGCCGTTTTCTTTTATTGCTTTCTTCTCTTTCTTCTTTTGTCTTTTTAAAAAAAATCTTAAAATATATTTGCGTATTATTTGATGTTTCGTATTTTCTCTAATATCAGTCTGTTTAGATGATTAATCAATTTGTTTGTTTATTATACATTATTTTATTCATTGACCTGACATTTTCATCAATGAATAATAAAAAAATTCCTATGTCATCTACACGTCGTCGTCAATTAGATGAAACATTTCGTCGTTTAACTCGGCAATGTGAACAAAGAGATTCCTGTCAAAAATATTTACCAACAATATCATTAAAAACTGATAATTCATTAGAACAACAACAACAAAAAGAATTAGCTGAAATAGATATGATTAATTGTGTACGTCGATGCATATCATATTCATGTTATAAAGATATTTATGAAAAAGATCCACTTGAGCGTGGGGAAATTGATGCTAGATCTAATCAATATAAAAACTGTTGGATTAAAGAACAAAAAGAATAAAATGATTTTATCTATTCGAGATCAAATCAAAGTTGATTAAATGTCGAAAATTATTTTCCGATAGATCAATTCAATGGTATTTTTCATCTAGTCAACATAAAAGTAAAAATATATTTATTGACTGTTGTAGAAATATACTTGCAAATTATTTTATGTATAAACCAAAATTGTAAATTTTGAAACTCAGATATCAATAAAATCTCATAAATAGTTTATCGAAATGAATTCGATCCTAGCAAGATATTATTCAAGTTTAAGATCGCTGGATACATACGTATGGAAGAAATAGTCATAATGTTGGAATAATTTTACTTGTTAGAATACGACTGAAATATACTATGTCTGATGCATCATGTTCATCATCATTGTATTGAATAATATTTTATATGCTACTTTTATCTGTGTGTAAACAATAAGCCGTTCAAAATCGAGATTATTCAACGTTCGAAATATTGAAAGAGATTTATTTTCAATAAAGAAAATCATAGAGTATCGTATCATAAAATATGTTCATGGTATCAAAATGAAACTAATCGACATTTTATCCAACAGGAAGGTCGAACGGGTGTCGTCTCTCCAAAGGTTGAATTCACTCTCGCACGCTTGATAATTATCGTACCATGTACTATCTGCCCATGATCTCATAAATGAATTTTCATTCTCGCTGAATCTTGCATCGCCTCTCCGGGAGATAAAATCAATAATACAATGCTGAAATCAATTAAGATAATCTAATTGTTTTGTTTCTGAATGTTTCTAACGTCATATTTCAACACGTTCGTGATTTTTATTCGTTTCATTAACTCAATTAATAAAACCAATCGATACAAAAAATACAAGCGTAATCGAATGAGGGCTAGAAGGTATTCAGTTTTTGTCGCATTAGAGTGCTTCCAGTCTTTTATCCATGTTTCTACTGTCAAATGAATTTTGATTTCGAAGAAGCCCAAGTCTTCTGTAGGAACATTATCAGAGGACATTCGTCGTTTTCCTTCCGCATCGCCCTCCATAACCTTGTTTTAGTTATGTCACGAATAAAAAAACAATATTTTAATACGAATATATTTTGTTCATCTAAGCATAAAATTTCAATGGAATACAATAAGAGAATATTTTTTTTTCTTTCTGAAAAATATTTAATAATCGATAGAAGAATTGAATCTTAATAACTAATATTGAAAAAGTAATCTTTTTTTATTGATATTTTTCTGTTGGATCGATTTCGATGCATTTAAATCTGGTTTATTGATTATATTTCTGCGTGATTTTATTATTTCATCTCAACAGAATCATATTTTTGCTGATTTTCCTAAAATATCATATTGAAATCAGCATGTTACAGATCCGAGGGGGAGGCGAGACACCAGTACTTCCGGACTATAAAGAAAGTATTTTTACAAACTGTTGAGGTTTTTAATACTTCTATGAACCTGTGTTCGAATATATCAGTCCGAGTCTAATCTACAGTAGTGTATCGATTATTAAAGTTAAAATACTTTGTCATATACTACTGTTACTCGAACTTGACAGCACACTCATGTAATTTGAATTCTGACATCTGATAGGCTTGAGTTATCTGGGCTCTGATTTATACACTGCAAGACTGACCAATAACAGTATTGAAAAAGTTCAAAAGTTTGCAAAAATACCTTCGACATAGTGCGCTGAAGTACAAAAAATCTCGCTTTTCCCCTTGTTTAGATCACTTTTTTTTCTTCAATATTATTATTTATAAGTCTTTGTACTATTATTTAATTAATATTTTACCTAAAATAATAGATGGCATATATTTAGATATGTCCGATGTACAGCTTAATTACATTTGTAACAGAAAACATGTATTGTATGTTGATAAATCAGAATAATATACAAATAAAATATTTTTAATGAAATATCAGACATTATCGGTACATTGATCAAGTTTAAGCTAATGAATATTATAGTAAAACAAAGGAAATATATTCTTTGATTAATACTTTATTATTTTTATAAGTAGTATATATGTATATTGTTTCTTCCTGAATGTATTAAATTGAAAAGAAGAAGTAGTAGTAGTAGTAGTATCGTCTTCTATTTTTATTCAAGAATATTTTGCTTACTAATTACGATTTATTGAAATATTAAGATAGTTTACAATGAATATGAATGAAAGAAATTAAATTTTTCCTTTTATTATGAATCGTGAAAACAATATGAATCCTTCGACTATGCATTATTTGCAAAATATGATGGTTACAATTAAGTATAATTATATAAAATGATTTTTTTTTGTCACTGAATTTATTCTATGATTCAGATGATATTGACATATAAAAAATGTTTAAATTGACAGACAATCAGAAAAATATTTTTAAATACGTTTCAATAGAATTTCATTGAATTGAGATAATTGTTTTTCACTTACATGAATTGTCTGATCTTCTCAAAATGTCAAATATATGAAAGAGTTGCTTTTATAAAAAAAATGATATTCTTCACAGCGACGTTACTTTAAATGATTGTTGTTGTTATGATATATTCATGTTTTATTGATAAATAAGATGACAACTCAATAAAAGAAGAATTCTAACATATCAAACGAAGTTTTACATTTTTTCTACAAATCTATTATCAGATTAAAGAAATTCATTTATTCTTCACTCCACACTTACACTTGGTCTATTTTAGAGTTCTGTGTTAACCCATTTCACTACATTTATTCAACCGAGCAATAGAAAAAGGTTCCATAGCAACCCTTCAACCTCAATTTTCATTTACTTAGCTAAAATTAGATGATCAACAACAAAAAAATAAGCAAACTATACTTTTCTTCAATCAAGAAAGTAGAGTAATTTCTTTTCTTTATTTGTTTTCATCTTCAAATAATTTACCGATAGCTATTTAATATATATATATATATGCATAATTAAAAAGGAGAAATACTAAAAAATCTTCTGGAACTAATACACAGAAATCTTTGTGTGAATGATGGGATTGAATGAAGAATTCACTAAGAATTCATCTTATAGATCTTTGATTTGTCGAGTATGTGGAGACGTAGCACGAGCTAATAATTTTCAAGTTATAACTAGAGGTATGAGCCGTACGGCTGAGCCGCCGCTGCGAGAGATAAATGTTTTTGATAACGTCATCCGCCGCCGCTGACATCAATACCTATGCAATCGAATCGAACATTTTTTTAAAATTTTCATCAGTGAATTTTTAACTCAGCCGCTGCCGTCACACAAGGATTTGTAAATATCAGCCGGTGCCGCCGCTGTGGGAAAAATTTTAAGAATTTGTGGCAGCCGCCGCTGGAGACATTACTTATTCAAATAACGAGCCGCTGGAAATCTTCAAAAATTGGAAATTGTTGCCCACCACCGCCGACGTTCAACCCTGCGGCTGACACCTCTAGTTATAACATGCATGTCATGTAAATCATTTTTTCGAAGAAATGTATTTCAACCATGGTAAACTATTTTCTTTATTGTAGTATTTTCTTCGATGTATAATTTAAATAGGGAATATTACAATGCCACAATCGCTATAAGTGTATTATAACAAAAACAACACGTATTAAATGTCCAGCTTGCCGTTTGCAAAAATGTGTTTTAGTTGGTATGAATCAGAAACTAATTCGTTCTACTCATCAACTTCAAATTGTTCTCGACAACGATCAACAATCATTGATTGAAAATAAAAGTGAAGCAATATCATCAAAAGTAACTAAATCATCTGTTCAGTTTTTGGTTTTTGTTGATAAGATTATCATTTTTTTAAATTTTATTTGAATAGTCTAGATGATTGATTCACCTTGCAAATAATAATTCAACTTTGACAGGTAAACAATGGACCGTATTTTCGAATAAAATTTATCAATATCACCAACAAGAACTTCATCCATAATGGAAAATTCATACATGATAAACAATCATCGTTACCACCTAAATTACGTCTTAAATAATAAAAACACAATGAACTTTATCTATTCACTTGTTCAAAATAACCAAACTAGGATGCAATTTTCATCTCAATGGCAAGAACCATCAATTGATATTCATCGTCTAAAGAAAAATACTGGTTTGTCTAATTTTGATAATCTACATGATCTAGTTCTTATTGATGAAACAAATCTACATGATGACTCCGTTTATTTCACTACCGATAATGAATATAACGGATCTAATTTTGCCACGAAGATTATATCAATATGTAAACGATTAGAACCAAACCTATCATATGCTGAACTTATGATGTTTATTTTAAATTGTTCAAATAATTTTTCATGTGGAATCTTCGATGATAAGAACTATGATGAGTTAATGGCAAAGTTTTCTGATTTTCTTCAAATGCAACATATACATGTTACTATTTTATGGAAATATTTCATAAATCAGTATGGTTTTATTGAGACTGTTCGACATTTCAAGATTCTAATAAAAACATGTACTAGTCATTGCTCGTATTAATGAAAATATATTTAAAAATAATAGAAAATAAACAGATCGATAATACATTTGGACAAAAATAGAACATATTAATTTGATTAATTATCAAAGACGAAATAATCTAATGATATATCTTCGATTAACCCAGCTTTTATTCTAATTCTTTTTGACAATAGATTCTTTTAAAAATATATTTTAGTATAAGCCTAAGATCGTTTTGCTGCATGTTTCTTTTTTGTTGTCTATTTTGTGCGGCAACACATTTGTGTAAATTATTGTCTAACGATGAACTATAATATTTTAAATATAAATAGTAGAACGCTATGTGAACTATTTTTTGAGAAGAAAATGCTTCGTCTTATTACGTATTAAAAAAAAACAGAACAATAAATATTAAATATTTCAGACACTTCTGATATGCTTGAAAAGAGTCATTCATTTTTTTTCCTAATGAAAGAAAGCGCAGCAGTGTTAAGTCATCATCGAATCAAAGCTATATGCACCATGTAATATCTATTGGTCTAGAAATATTCATAATATTCTTGACGTACGAGTTTAGTACTGTTCTAGTATTGTATTGTACAGTATTTGTTTAATAGAGCAACATCATTATTGTGAGAAGTACTAAAACAATTGCCTATTAAGTTTTGACCTGAAAATTTGAGCTTAGGCAAGTCTTGAAAAGCATAATATTTTTGTGAAGGCTTCAGAGCAAGTTTCTTTTCATCTCAAGATACACTTATGCTAAAACTATGCTTTTGTTTTCGCTGGTACTCAATGATGAATTCTGATGTTCTTATGACAGAAGTGACGCGATGAAGATAATTTGAAACATTCTACAATGAATTATCTTCATTAAAAATTTTCTCTATACAAAAATTGACAATCGAAATACGACATTAATTTCTTAGTGTTCATAAAAAGTCTATGATCTCACTGAAAGATATACTGTAAAACAAGTAGTACTGTGGAGATGATGAAACGAAAGTCTGACGTTCTTTCCAAAGCATTCTTGCCTGTCTAGGATTCGAACGATTAAAATAGTCGTGACCAAACAATAATTCCACATTCGGCAATGTTCCTTGGTGACTGCATTTCCATTCACACGACAACCTTTTTCCATTCATGAACACACAATCAATCAACTCTAATATAAAAAGTTATGAGATTAAAAAGATTTACAAATAAACATTTATTAATAGATTGTAATTGAACAATATTAATTTATTAATTTTTGTTTGTTCTGATGAAACGAAATAGTTTTTCCAAACTTCAACAACTTAATAATAAAATCAATCGAGATGATTAAGAAAATCAGTATTTTCACTTATTTTATTTAACATGCAATTTATTTTGGAAATGAAATTAAGTAGACTTTAAAATAGATCGTAGAGAAATGTCGTCTGAAATTTTTCATTTATTAACTTTGTCGTTCACATACTCTATTGTATTTTACGTTAAGGATTTTGAATTTAGACGCCAACTAAATGCATAGAATCGTTTAATATTTTGGTATAAAACGGGTCGATTCAATTTTATGGTTGTCTTTAGACAAAAGTTGATATAGTTTCCAAAGATTTTTTATCTTTACTGAACCGAATTTTATCAATTATTTAACTTTAATCAAAAAAATAATCAATCACTGATCCGAGTAATCAATTGGGTTTAGAAAAAAATGAAGCTATACTTAACGCTTTTTTTTAAATTGATTTTATACAAAATCATAATTTATTTGGAATGAAAAAAGACAGAACATAACATAAGAGTTATTTATCTTAGTATAAAAATGAAAGATCTAAATTGGCAAATGATACAAGTTAAATCAGTATTATAAGTAGAGAATCATTTTTTTTTCGAATCCACTTTGTATCGTCGTTCAATAGTTGGTCGACTTATGTGAAACCATACAAAAACTGTAATTGATTCTAAAATAAATACAATCAAAGTTAATAAAATATCTTTCTTCCAATTATAATGAACATTATTCCATGAAATAGTATGCATATCTTCGAATACAGCATTTGCTTGAGTAAACGACGTTAGGAATATCGTTAGATGAAATGCATGATGTGATTGGCCACACAAATCAAATGAACCGGGACAAAAACGTTCAGGAATTCTTGCAACAAAAATGAGGCCACTTAAAATGAATGAAGTAATTTGTATTAAATGCCAAACGAGAGCTTTTTCTTCAGATTTGATTATTGCTTGACCATTGTTCGATAAAATAAAGGTATAAAATATATTGTTTAATATTGGCCATATTTGAACAAGATAAAGAATTAAAACACCAGAACATTGTAAGATTTTATGAGAAAATGGATATGGTCGACGATAATATGTTTTACAAAAGCATGCAACTGATAACGAATATAATGATAATAGACTCAATATTAAATAATATGATGTTTCATTTGTAAACTAAATAAAATTCAAATAAAAATAGTAAATAACATATTCATTGATCAGAAAATATGCTTATTCAAGCAGAATATTGGGAAGAGAATTTTTTTACTATGAGTAGACTTTATCTTATCATATGACTTAGTTTTGAAAATAGTAGAACTAATTAATAGTTAGAATATAGCTATGTAAATATGACTTAAATGACTAAATCATTATTTGAGTTTCTAGTATTTTGATTAGCCAATGAAAACTGTTTTGTCTTTCTATAAACCTTTAGATAATAGTAAAACAAATTTTATTTTTTCAAAAACTGAAATTTTGACAAGAATTATTATTAAGCTATTCTATCAGTTAAACATTAGCTAATTACATAGATTTTGCTGTGTTTCTATCTTAACTATAAAATTAGTACTCAAAATAATTTGATAATCTTATTTAGCAATTTTTCTAATAATCTATAGAAAAATTTAAAAAAAAACGTTCGAACTTCTATTGTTTCTGGTTTTCTTCGTATTTGAATTTATATATTTTTCTAGTTTATCAAAACGAAACAAAAGTTTTAACTTATTTATTTGAACGATGATAATTACTTAGGGCAATCCAAAAGTAGTGACGGAGATACCATATTTCCTCAAGCAGAGATCAAAAAAACTTTCTTTTTTGCCAATCGATAGAGTGTGTTTCGCTCTATTTTTCTATGCTATTTGATCACTATTCAACTAATATCATAATAGTAAAATTTCGATAAGATCTGTTTCTTTCGCAAATGTGCTGGTAGCATGAACGCTCGTGAGTATTTTTCGAATAACGTTTAATAGCAACATGTTACAGAACTACGATTTACACTATTGGAAAGAGGAGATGAAGGCGCATCGAACTGCAAATTACTGATTTTTCTAACAGGATATTTGAAGTGTTCTTATTGAATTTTCTAACCTTCGGAAAAATACATTTTTATGAAAAAAAGCAAAAACAAAAGAGTTGATAGAAAATCGTAGTAGAGATTCATCTAGAATACGTATTATCCCCAAATAATTAAATTTAACACCTGAATCTTTCGCAGTTTGTAGATCATCGATCAGTGGTTTGAATGTGAACCTGATTATTGAAAATTCACTATAAACAACTCACGAGATAGGTTTGTTCTTTAAAAGATCAACTAAGAACCTTACAAAAAAAAAGGTTAGAAAAATCAGTAGTATATGGTGCGATGCATCTTCATCTTCTCTTTTCAATGGTGAAAACCGTACTTCTGTAACATGTTGCTATTAAATGTTATTCGAAAAATACTCACGAGCATTCATGCTCATGCTACCAGCACATATGCGAAAGAAACAGATCTTATCGAAATTTTACTATTATGATATTAGTTGAATAGTGATAAAATAGCACAGAAAAATAGAGCGAAACACGCTCTATCTATTGGCAAAAAAGAAAGTTTTTTCGATCTTTGCTTGAGGAAATATGGTATCTCCGTCACTACTTTTGGATTGCCCTAAGTATTTTAATAAAAATTATTTACCATGGAAAATTGCTGCTTATGTGAAAATCTGTATAGAATAATACCCGATGTAAAGCCATAAAAACTAATTCCAAAATAATCAAGATAAAATGAGCGCAAATGATCAGCTAATGTTCTCGAATGAAATAAATGTGCTTGTGCTGAACATAGAAGCATCATACATGCACCAATACAATTATAACAAAGATAAATACATTGTATTGTTGAATATGAATTCACTGACACTTGAAGAATTTGTGAAAAAATTTGTGTAATTAGAATAATTGTGCCAAATAAATGAATCCATACAGATAATGTTTCATTGTGTAATGAAAATAATGATCGATAGTAGTATGAATAAGGTTGATTGGGTGGACGGAAACCAGAATAAATAAATGGCTCAACATAAATGTCGAAAACATCAACAGCACGTAGTAGCATCTTTTAATTTATAATCAAAAAAGCAAGAAAGAAAAAAAACAATAGAACTGGATTAAAATTTTTTCATCTTATTTTCAAGAATTTTCTCTTTATATAAAAATCAAACTTCAACAATAAAAGAAAACATCGGTTTCTATGGCAAATGTATTGCATAGTTATATGATCGAATGATTGGCTGTGATTTACAAATGAAAACTACAACAACAAAAAAAAAACAAGAAAAAATTGCCGATGGCACATCGCATTTATACAAGCGGAAATTATCTGCACGCATTCACTAAACTATTCGACTAAATGTAGATAAAATGTCTAATCACTTAAACAACTGTGATCTATCTTTCGCTTTATGTTTATATAATATCATATTCAATTTTGACTTTTATTCTTTATGTCATAAACACACGTACAAAAGAATAGATGCCTTTCTACAAAAAAAAAATAAAGAACAGTATTATATGTGATCCAATGTTACTTATTACTCTCTAGTATAAATGTGTTTATAGGCCGTAGACTTTTGCTAGTTAAATAATGCTTTAGGCAAACAAATAGGAATCCTTGCATTTGTATCTCGACGAAGATTCTTCGGCATCGTTCATCAACAAGAGCGACATGTTTTAATCTAAGCTATCTCTTATTAGACAACTACACTAGTACTGAAACATAGAATTTACACACGAAGAACAAAGACCGATAAGAAACAAAAGAAAAATGATGATGATGACACAAAAGAAAAAAGAATAGAAATGAAAAGAAATAAAACTAATGAAATAAATGATAAAATCATGATCAAAAACTTATAAATGACATTAATTATCGAATAGTTCACAAAATAGTCATCAAGTGATAATAAGTTTATTTCATTATCCGAAAGAAAATCATGATAGAATAAATAAGAAAATTCTTTTTCTTCTTTTTCCTTAATAGTTTCATGAATTTCTGCAAGACTTCTTCTTTCGTAAATAATGAGAAGAGTTCTAATTTATTTGAAAGCTTTTTTTATATGGAATATTTAACTTTTTAAGATTTTTACTTGATGATTAGAAAATGTTAATATATATATATATATATATATATATCAACACTAACGAGGGAAGACCACCAAGTGTTCAATCGCTTTTTCGTTGAAACTACATGTTTTATGCCGCTCCCAAGAAGTTATGAATACGCTGAAAATATTTTAGGCGGATAGTTTATTGTTACGAAAATAGACCATTTTTATGGCATTGTTTTATGATTGCCGTACTCCCCCTCAGGAACATTAGAAAAATTGATTTTCGAATTTCGATTTGAAATTTTATATACCAATAGAGCTCAACGAGAATAGTGTTTTATGAATGTTTTTGGTCATTGAATTTGTTTTTTTCATAAAATCTGCCACTTTATTTGAAAGATGTAAAATAAAAATTCCACAATAACTGTGTCTAGTAATAGGAAGCGTAGAAAGGTCTGAAATGTTCACAAAAAGTTGTTCTCCTTAGGGCGTCTTTCTATGTAAAGTTTCAAGTTGAAATTCGAAAATCAATTTTTTTAATGTTTCTGAAGGGGACACCAGGCTCTCACTAAAACCCATACCTTAGAAATGATGTATTTTCGTAACAATAAGCTATCCGCCCAAAATATTTTCAGCGTATTCATAACTCCGTGGGAGCTACATAATGTAAGCAGTTTCAACGCAAAAGCGATTGAACACTTTGTGACCTTTCCTCGTAAATGTGAAAGTAATTGAATTTTCCATGTAAATGGCATTAATAATATTTTATAAATAAGATAATTAATCATCGCTTACACCTTAAATAGAATTAAAAAAACGCTAATGGGAAAATTAATCCAACAAAAATCGGCCAAGTCACATTTGATGTAGTCAAGAACAAAAAAAGACTGATTACATGAAATGTAAGTAAGCAGAGAAAAAGAAAAAAGAAGTTTGTAGTCTAGGAAATCAAAGAATATTTCTCTTGCTTTACTATAGAATACTAATTTTCTTGCAAAAGATAACAAATAATTTTCTATTTTATTAAATAATTGAAATATTATTAGTCAACAATATCTAATAGATATAATCTTTAACTATTGCTTCATTTTATTTCGATGCGTCAGATTAATTGAATGGAATTTCTATGGTTGTTATTGGTTTTAAAGAAGATACATGTTATAAAGAGAATGAAGATCGATTGACCTGTGATTACCGGAAAAATATTCACATTTTTAAATGAAGACAAATGACATCTTCTTTTGTTCAACTATGAAATTATGAAAAAGTATCAAAGAACTATTCTCGTCAAAATTTAATAACTAAGAATCGACACAAGAATAAAATGCAGATGAGGACAATGAGACAAAGAATCTTTTTTAAAATGAAATACCATAAAAAGTGTTTTATTCATTTATTTTCTTCTGCTCGGAAATTATTTCTATGGAGTAAGAGTTTCCGTTGCTTATGTTTTAATAAAATATCTAATAGTCTTGTGTTACTGTCGAGAATTGCATGCAAATACTAATAGAAACAACAAATCTTTCTTCAATCAATTTTCCATATGCTCGCTAAGACTGTCAAAGATATATTTTGTAATAATAAAAAATATTTTCTACTTCTGTCAAATAGCTGTTAATCTGTTTTGCTTGAATAACATATCTCGGACAGTAAATTTAATCTTGAACTGAGAACTTTTCCTACATTCGATTATAATTGTTCGATTAAGAATATAAAGAAATATTTTGAAAGACAAAAAATTAAACGTTACTTTGGAATGCCAAGCATCTGATTGCAAGTAATATCTTACGAAATCTTAACAAAATTAAACACTTCACTAGATGTATACATAGGCAAATGCATTTTTATCTTTTATTTTACATGTATAGCGGAAGAAATATTGCTTATAGCTGAAATCTGGTTACTCTCGTATAAGGTCATAGGCGATTGAATGAAATAAATAAATAAATAAATAAATAAATAAGAATCAAGATGTTAGTATGATAAATATTCGATACTATCACGTGAAACTGTTTAGCAGACGAAAGTATTTCAGAAAAATAAATTCTCATTTTATATTATGCTGCTCTGAAGTTTAATAAAACCTACGCTTAAACGACTCAGTTTTGAATAATAAAGCACCTATATAAAAAAAATATTCTTTTGGTAACTATCGTAAACTTTAAGCTTGCTAAAAAAAGAACAAACTTCTTGGAATTGATTGGATTCTCATTTGTCAACGGTAGAGTTATTCTTCGATTAGAGACACTATTAATAACAACTCCTTCAAAACGTTTTTTTTGCGGTATTTTTTATCGTTCAATGAAACTCAACAAGCCCTACAACAATATTTTTATTAAAGGCAATATATATCTTTCACTCAATTTTCCAGATGATAATAATAGAATATTTCTTAGAAAAGTGCATTGCTCATTTTGTGAACTTACTTTGAATGAAGACATTTTGAAAAATTGTTCATTAGATGGAACATATAAAATTTGGATTGTTCATATAAGACACCCTCGAAACATTGTTTACCCTACAAGAGACCCCCAAGAAAAAAAACTAATTCGTTTGAATAAACGTACTTGAGTGTAATCGTATTTATGTTTGAAAGCTTATTTATGGTTGGAAATATTAAGTGGTTATTTAGACGAGTTTCCAAGCAAAAGATAGACTTAAAGATTTTAAGTTGCAAAAACGTTTCACACTGAATCTATGACATGCAATAATAGCGAAATAATTGATAAGTGAATGGGTGATCTAACGGTTCTGTTAGTGCAGAAGTTGCATCTTTTTTAAAGATAGATTCAAATATGTTAAATAAATCTGTTGATCCAGTCGACTTCACTGTAGATATTTAATAGTAACGACAATTATTTATATTCATTCTGATTTGAACTTGCTAAATTAAAATATTCTTCTTATAATCTAGTAAATAGTTAGGTCTACAAATTTTATGACTAAACGACACTTGAATTGATTTTATTTTGATTAGATTCCTATAGGAATTAGAATAGAAAAAACATAATAAAACGAATTAGAATGAACTTAAATAGCTGATAGTTTAGAATAGATATCATACTAATAAATGCTAGAATATTTGCAATTATTAATGATTATTTGACATCGTTTCACTCATTCTCTTTGATTAGTTTTAATCTCTCGAGGACGGGATTATTGTTAGAAAAAAGAAAAAGAAATATTCGACTAATCTTAGAAAGAAAGATAGAAGTTGAATGATGACATGATACAAATAATACTGTTAGGATACATAAAGAGTGGCAGATCTATGTCTTCCATCAGCATTTTAGCGATTCCAGTATTATAAAAGTCACGAGTTTATTCAAAACTAAAAACACATTTATGATTCTCGTCCTCAAGCAGTTAATCGTATTTGTAGGATTTAGTCTGCTATGTGAGAAACGTACTGTTACAGTTCTGTATCATTTATTCATTGTGTTTTATTTATTTATCACAAACAAGTACATTTTACTTTCCTATTTATGATGCATCGGAGAACTAAAAGTTCATTTTGTAGATAATATCAAAATTAATTAATGTGTTTTTTGTGATGAAGTTGTAATAGTGACAATAAAGAATGCCATAAACTTAAGAGATAACAACTTAAACTGTCGAATATGACATGATGCAAAGTTTAGTCATAATTAAAACGTAGAGAATTAAGCAAATCTGGAAAGGTTTTATCTTCAAAAACGAAACAAATGAAAACAAATAATTTCTACTTATGAGTAAGTCTTATTTTTAGTGTACATTTTTAAAATCTTCCATGAAGCAATAAGCTCCCTTTCTCAAAATATTGATGCGAACTTTAAAGATAGATTTCTTTGGTTAACGTGAATAGATTCTCTGAACTTTGATCGAAAGTAGAAATGTCGAAAGTAGAGACGCCAATTACCGCATCACTAGTGGCGTAACCAGAGGGGGGCAAGGGGGGGGGGGGGGGGGGGGGGGGGGGGGGGNCCCCCCCCCCCCTACGAAACATAAAATCCTGTGAAAAAGAATATTTAGCCCCCCCTACGATCGTTTCGTTCAATGACTGAGCCCCCCCCTAACATTTTTTTCTGGTTACGCCACTACGCATCACCCATATCATATGTTGTGTGGCGCCTCTACTTTCGACGTTTTTACTTTCAACCAAAGCTCAGATAACCACATGAATTACTATCGTCAGGTTCATTTGAAAATTTGTGTTTATTGGAATAATCATCAAAGGTGACATTTAATTCGATTTTTTCTACATGTTTTCTGTCAAGTGGATGCCATGACTATAGTTCCTATATAGTGTTGCTTTCAGAATACAGAATAAACTAATGGTGATAATCAGAAGGACTATAACTATTACAATGAGAATGATGTTTACAGCTGATAATATATGTTTCTAAATGATTCTTGATTACTAGAGTTTTTAACAGATTTCTATTATCAACAAAATGTCTCTGAAACATCTGCCTCGGGACAATGGTGATGGATTGTTTAAAGAGAAACATTAATCAAGACATTTATAACAACTCATCAATAAACTGTGATTATAAATCTTCTATTGTTCTCTCAGTCTGTTCTAAACATGATTCTAGCGCAAATATGAGATAAAATCGTGTTTGACAGTTGAGAGCGCTCTGTTATTGGCTCAATGATTAAATTTCACTTCAATCAAGTAGATAGGTTGAGTTTACTATTGTGTTCTTTCTAAAAAAAAGGGTAGATCCTACTTTGGTTGCAAATAAAAATGTCGAAAGATAAAAATATCGAAAGGTGAAAATCTCAATGCAATAATATGATAACTTTGACATTTTTATCTCAAGACATTAGTAGAATAGATCCTAGAAAGGTTGAAAACACAACAAAAAAGTTTCAGAAGTATTTTGTTAAATTCTTAATATTTAGGAAACAAAAACCCGCATGATTTATATGAGTAGGTTATACGTCAATAATCACCGTTTTTGTATGTTGGTACAGTACGTAGAATCGTTGTAGATGTGCATTAATAATGCTTCGGTTTAATAATGAAACATGAACGGATTGGTAGCCAGACTTTGATGATTATTTCAAATATTAAAAAACTTCCAAGTTCAAAATCTAGATCTTTTAGACATTGTTCTATCGTAAAAACAGATATTGAATTAGAATTTTCACAAAATAAGTTAATTCTATAGGCGATAAACAAACTTCTATCTGAATTACAATCATGATTCATTCTTTTTCTGCCCAGCACATGTCAATCCTGCTTTACATGAGTTATATCTTAGTTACAAGTAAACCGACAGGAAAATGTTTCTTGCTAACTAGTTCTATCTGAAGACAGGCTAAATCGTTATTTTTTATTACAAACTTTTGCTCACCTTGAAATTTTAATATAAAAAGTAGAACTTATTTATGAAAATCATGCCAAACACTTGAAATAAGTAATGATGGTTTTACGCGTCAGTTCATTTAAAACGACTTGTTTTTGTTTTAGAGAGAAAATGATAATTATGTATCGAGCTCTTTTTAATTAATCATTTATTTCAAGCAATTTAAATCGAAGAGAAACGTTAACGATGAGTTTCTCACGATACACATCACTCATATATACAAAAGAAAAAGCTAGCAAATCTTACATATGAGAATTATTGATGTTGTCTTTGTGCTTGATCCTTATTGACAGTATCTTTTGAGTATAACTTTGTTCCTAAAAGCACTGAATAACGAAACAGGATGTTTCTTTTCTGTAGAATCTCAATCATGAACATCTACAACTTTTCAGCTTAAAAGCTTCATGTAACAGATTCATTTTGTATTTCAAATAAACCAACTAGATTTTTATTCTGTCTCAATATCACGATATTTGCTAGTATTAAATATATATATATGCATTTGACTCAATCGAAAATATCTTCAATATTTAGGCATTTGTTACACGATTTCATTTATCAAAGGCACCACCTTCGCATTGTAAAACTGATCAAACTAAAAATAGTGCACCATATGTACTTGCTTTTGATTCGTATCTTTTCTGAACAATAATCAATATCAAATAATGTAAACAAATCTATTTATTTTATCTAGATTAAGATTTATGTTTGACACACATTTTATCTCACATCACTAACATGTAACTGTGTGAGAATATTCAATCAATATTGAATATCATCAAGACAGATTCACTAAAGAGAATTGAGAAAATAAATCGAGTGAACAATATGTATTATTTTATTTTTCATCAATTTAATTGAATCTCACAGTACACCGATTGCTATTTTTTATAATTTTTCTAATATTGATCAATAAAAACTTCTGCCAAGAATATATTTATAATATTATTTTCATACTGCTCAATTCATTTTTCATGCAATCATACTAATTGATTTTATTGCTATTTATAGAATTTTAACATTTAAAAAGTCGATAAAAATCTAGATATAATTATCATTATCATCATTAAGAAAGTATGAATAGTGATCAATAATGATCTCACAATATCTATTGATAAAATACTTTCATCAATTCAAATATTGTAATAATGTTATATCTCACGTATTACTTTATACAAATTTAGTACCATGTATATATAAATATGTTATACATCAACCCATCATTTTCATATTCAAGTACATAGACTGACTTTTTTAAAGAGATTCTCTATATTTCTTTAAAAATGAATTCATCATTTGTTTTCAATGATTTATTAGAGAAACTTTCACCAGCATAACAACTGATGCCATTTAGATCATATTTCTTTCGGAAGTCAACTATTGAATATTGTTGTTTAACATAGATGAAAAGTAGTGAACATGTTTGAATATATCGTGTCATTCTTTATATGACTGCCGAGTATCGAGGAAAATCAGAAAAGTACATCCAATCTTAAATAATTTAAAGTAGTTCGAAAAATAAATACACATGTGTAAAAATCAACTTTCTTTGGGGATTTACACGCATCTGGAAATGATAATTGATATTAGTGTGTTAATAATTTCAATTTATTTCAATGTTCAGTTTTCACAAAAATAAAAATTCAACGATACATATCTTCAGAAAAAGTTTGCCTACTGATTCCATGAAACTCGTTATTTTCCTTATCAACATTGCACAATTTATAGATCTTCATATGTATTTTATCATTATAATGCAAATGTAATTAGTCATCAAAATAAATAATGCAGTGATCACATACATTGTATTGAAAACTATTTGTAATTGTTTTGACTCTAGAATCATCGTATATATAGTGCTTTAGATTGGCAAGATTATTAAAAAGAAAAGAAAGAAATCATCAAGAGAAAATTCTATTTATATCGTTTAGATAATGAATCAAATACTTAAAAAGTTTCCATAATTAATTTTGAACTTACATTGCTGTGCATTTACTAAACAAAACATGTTTGGGACTAGGATTAGTGTCGTACTGGCTTTAAAAAAATTATTTGAAAATATATTGATACGAAATCTAACAACATTCTCTTAAATTTTCTTTTTTCTCGTTTATTAAGTCAACGAATGAGTTGTTTTTCATATTCTGTTTTGATTTTTAGCTTTCAGCGATATGATGCGCAAAACTGTTCACTTGGAAAAGAAAAAAAAAATTAAATGTAACTTCGATGTTTCGTCTTTTAAAACGAGACTAGGTTGAATGTTATTTACTGATTGTAACATTTTGAAGCAGACTCTTTTTTCGATATTTATTTTCATTAGAATGTGAATGCGATTTTTTTAAAGTCATATCTGTTGGTATTAACAGCAGTAGACTAAACGATCAATAGCTACGAAGAAATCATAGATTCAGTTTGTCTTAATTCGACATGCTTGATTTACTCTTGTTTTGCTTTTCGTTTATAGATTATTGTCATTTCTCGTAAATGAACAAATTGAAAATAATATCTAAAGTTCTACATCAATAAAAATTAAATATTGTCGTGAAAGAATACTTTTTCTGATTCATATTTAACAAAGCAAGGTTTGAAAAAAATGTTCAAGTTGAATAATGTATGATATTTCACTATTTCTCAAAAGTAAAAATGAAAAGTGAAGTCTGTAATCATGTAGATTTGTTTCAAGGCTCGTGACTTTCCCTATTGCAACATGCTTCATTCAAGCATGAATTCTTTGGTGCAATGTTCAGTGAAGCTTCGCACAGCTTTTTTTTGACTAACTACAAAGAAATTCCACTGAAAAGAAAATTGCGGAGTTATTTTCTTGTTTGATAATGATTTTCTACATTAATGCACTATTATATAGCTGTTGAGTAGTGAAAAATACAGGAAAATGTTCTTTTTTAAGTACTAGAAAATTGCGGTCTTGTTTAAATGTATTTTAGTATACCAATGGTTTTATTTTGGTCCTTAGTTAAAAAAAAGAGAACATTTTCAACTTTGAGTAAACGATTTGTCTTCGTCATCATGTGCTAGTAGAAATATGCGAAGTTTTTCTTTTATAAATTGTCACAATTCTTATACGTGTACTTTTACAAGAACTATTATTTGAATAATTGTCTACATGCTATCAAAATCAAAATAAATATTCCGGCTAACTTGCAGCGAGTAAAATGTATCAAAGTCAGGAAAATGCCGATATCGACAACTTTACTTTTTAATAATGTGTTAGATATTTTAATATATCTTATAAAACTAATAATGAAACATGTTGCACGTATGATAGAAGTTTTATTTTTACAAGAAATCCCGAATTTTCGATCTTCATTGTGTGGTTATTCATCTTCACTACGTATAATATAAATCGTTACTTCCATGATTCTTATATGAATATGAAAATGGCAGTCTTATTTATTAATATATCAGAGACACTTTGAAATTTATGAACATCAATAGTTAAAATAGAGCGATTTTAGTTGATTTCAATTATGTATAGATACATAGATAGTCTTGCAAATCTCTTTAGACAGATTTTAATATTTGTTTTAGGGGCAAAATTATGATAGTAACTATATAGGTGCAAAACGTACCTATTCGATACAGTTGAGTTATTATCAATTGTAAAATAAACTAAAAACATTAGATAGTTTTCTATTAAATAAATCGAATTGAAGAAAAAATGCGGATATTCAAATTCAATTGCACAATATCTTTTTAAAAAGAAGCTCTAGTTTTATTCGGAATTTTTTTTGAATTTATTTAGTCGTTAGGAACTATTGATTTAAAGGACTTTTAGTTTAAATATTTTCTTTAAAAATAAAACCCTAAACTAAGAAAGTAGGCGTGGGTGACATATCTAATATTAGTTAGGCTCTATTTACGTGTTCTGTATCTAAGTATCATTAGTAAGTAACTTAGAAAATCTTTTTAGATGTTCTTTTGTACAAAATTTAAAACACATTAATGTATAATTCTTTGAAAGTAATACACAGAGTATTTTGATGCACAACTTAGCGAGTTTTACAGAATAGTTTGATAGTCTGTGAGAAGACACTCGAAATTCAACTAAATTAGTGCTTAGTTTTCTATTCATGTTTCATTTCGTAGTAATCGCTTTCATTCGTATTAATATTATAGTATATAATATAGTGGCTTATTAAAATGATTTTTTTTTTCTAATTTTAGTCTCATTAAAGTTGATTAACGCTTTTGAATTGAAGCGTTTTGAAAAACTGGAGTGTGCTCATAGTTATACCTGAAGATTTATGATACGAAGAGTGACAGCATTTTTAATAATAAAATATTTTCTCTTTCTTTTCATTTAAAGGCGAACTGACAAGAATGTAAATGATTCTACTTTTGAGCACAGTACTGATGTCATCAATGAAGAAGTTAATGATATTTTGATGTAAATGCCTCCTCTTGTTTCCTCCATTCTTACATTATTATTGAAAATGATCTTGTAGGAAGAGACTTCATAAATTCCATTACTTTGAAAATAACATATTATAAATCCTTCGATTTGTTGTATAAATCTTGACATTATTATTTCAAACGATTTCCTAAACTATGACTAACCTTGAGGGAATTTCACGTAAATTAATGATCGTGACTGGTATTCTTATGATTTTATTTGGTTTAACTGGAAAGGTTTTAAATATGTTAATTTTTACGGATTGGTCTCGATCGCGAGGCAAAGCAAACAGATAACGTAAAAAACCTGAAATAGGTAGTAGTCCTCTATATCTATTAACGTCCTCAATAGGTAGTTTCATTGTTATTGCTTACGGATTATGTACCCGGATTGTATTTGATGGCTATAATTATCAAGTTACGCCAAATAATATGCTTTTTCTATGCAAATTACGATACTTTTGTTTACATACATTTGATACTATATCTTGGATATGTCTTTGCATGGGTATATTAGATCGATACTTGATATCATCACGTGAAGTTCGTCTAAGGCAATTAAGTAAAACAAGAAAACAAACAAAATTAATTATTTTATTTGTTGCTTCTTTTATTGGATTACATAGTATATCACTTGCTGTTTACTATGATGTGTCACAACTTGGTCAATGTATTATTTATTCGACTTTTTATCTATATTATTATCGATATATATTTCAAATAATGTTTCATGGTATAATACCAATCATTTCCTTTTCTATATTTGAATTTCTAACATACAAACAATTAAAAATACTTAAAAATAAACAAAACATTACGAAAAATGTAAATGTTGATAGACAACTATCACGAATGTTTCTTTTAACATCATTTAGAATCGTATTATCAACTATACCGTATTCTGCAGAAAGTACCTATTGTTTGATATTTGCAGATAGTAGTCAACAACAAATATCATAAGTTTTCTTCTTTCATATTTTATCTTCAATTTTATTCTATACCAATCCAGTATGTAGTTTCTATGTTTATTACATTTCAACATCAAACTTTCGTATTCAAGTACTAAAAATTATTTTATACAAAAAAATGTAAACGGATTTATGAATAATCAAGTTAATACAATAACTACTGCAAACTAATACCATCAATTAACTTTGACAAATCAATTTCTGTTTGTATATTCAAAAATAAAGATTATTTTTATATTTTACTGTTAAAAACAAACGAACAATGAAAAAGAAGAATTTGTAAACTTTTCATTTTGTTTTCATCCAAATGTTAAAACAATACTTCATAACGTAAAAGATGAAAGTCACATCGACCTAAACTTTAGTTTTTATTGATAGGCATGTGACAGATAAGAGAAAAATATGAAATTCTGAATGAGTTGAATTAGTTAGATAGGGTTTTATATGTTGTTCTAGGCTATAGAATTTTTTATTTTACATTTTATGATATCAAAATATAAAATAGGATTCATGTACGACGTGAAAGAATCTAGTCAATGTTCTATATATATATATTTGAATGCCAGTTAGATTATTCATATTTTGGCATTGTATAAGCTAATTAGATAGCAATAACAATTCTAATCCTATTTGAAATTAACAAACACTTTATAGAGAAGCATTACAAACAATTCAGCATCTTTTAACGTCTCGCTACTCTTGAATGTTTAGACAAAGTAGTATTCATTCAACGTGAACTCGTCAGTTTTTTTTATGACTTTACCGGTTGATGTAATGGTAAATGTTTTAGTTTACTTGACTTTTTTCAAGTGAAATGAAGACAAATATCATATCAACTGTAGTTTGGTCGGAAAAAGCTAATAACACGACAAATAAATTGTGATTATCTTTGAAGTGAAATGAAAATGGCGTCTATTAACAAATATTTTAATATAATTTATTAAAACTTTATACACATGTGTAACTAAAATTCTTGAAAATTTTGATTTTATACAGACGAATTTCCAAACATGTATTTCTACAAAAATATCTAAACAAGTTAAAAGAATATGCCAAAAACGTGTGATATAGATCTAACAACTATCGTAGTACTTTTCTGCATACTTTATTTGAAAGAGTATTGCAACCGGTAACGAAAAACAGAAGTTGATCGGCCTGTGGGTGACCCGTAAATACAATTTTTTCTGAGCCAGTCAATCTAATGTTTTTGTCCGCTTTTCCAAAATCTGAATATTTTAGAAAATGGATTATAGAAAATTTTGTTTGACACATCGAACGAATTTTACTGGTTACTAATTTTTTTTCTACATGTTGAAGTATATTAAAACACTTCTACTAAGTGAATATTTATTAAAGTATGCCTAATATATTTTATTGAATTACTTTTATATTAAATTATACGATCCAAATAAAGTGGCAACACTGTAAGTCATAGTAATTTATTAGTTTTCATTGCATTCTTTTAGTCACCTGACTATATCTGTCGTAAAACGTAAATCAACAATAAAGTGAGTCTATTATGAGACACAATATAACTACATCTACAGGGAATACTGCGTATTCAATTAGTGTTGAAAGCTATTATAGAATTTATAATCATATAAAATTGAATATCTATCAACATATGCTGAGCAAGAAGAATTTTATAGAAACCGATAGTAAAGAGAAAGCTTTTACAGTAGTTCTTATGTGATCGAAATGTTAAATACGATGAAATTCCTTCAACTATTTCGAGAATTCAACGATGAAAGGCGAGAACCAAGTACTTTGCAATGGATATAACATAGCTAAGAAATTATGAAGAATAGCTTTGGGATACAGTCGAAGCACGTAGAATTATTTGATTTTTACTTTTTCACTCTTGGCAAAATTTCATCCTGTAGATGACAAACCATATCAAGAAAAAGAATAGAGAACCAGAAGCCTCGCCTAGCCATTAGAGGCTTATCAGGACTCCTCGAAGTAGTTGAGAAGATTATCGGCATCGTTGTCACGATTTCTGTAGGAAGCTGAGAAAGATTGAATCCCATCTCTCGCCGTATACTTCAACACGTTGTAATCATACTTTTTAAAAGTACTCATATAGTGAAATAGAATATTTGCGTAAGTATAACTCGCCGAGGGAAGTGCACCATGATTCATGTCACAATTTATCAACCTGTCTGATCAACTTAGATCGATATAGCTAAAGAAAAAATGACAGCAACACTGACTTGAACAACGTTCGTGTCATCATCGTTTTGCAAAGAAAAGACAAGTAATACAGTGCTGATTAATGTCTGAAATGCACTTTTAATCATAAGGACATACAAAAAATTATAAATTATTTGGATGAAATAGTAGGGCATTTGTTTCAACTAATTATAAAAAAAACTAGGAACAACATGAAAGATTTTCTCGCATTTTCTACCTCTGTAGGCATCGTGTTTTTATCTTTCACTACGTATGATGAAATTTTTATCTAATAGCTAATAGTTACAACGGTATATTCTCTATTGAAATGAATTTCACTCATCTGCACTCTTTGATCCATCGAGCATAAATTTTTTTTTTATTAATTTACAAGATAATGTTTCTTTCAAACCTGTATGAATTTATTGATTTTTATAATTACATAAAAATGCATGATAATTTTTCAGCCGGTAATGATTTTCTTGTCCAAATGATAAAGTTGTATAAAGAAAAATAACTCAAATATATAAGTGGAAGTACTTTATAATCTTTTTTTTTCTCAGTAATTCTTAGAGTGAGATTTGCAAAAGATATAACCGTAAGAATAATAACTACGAACTTAGAATTCAATTCGTATTCCGTATAACTATCAAAGAATGAATAAGAAAATTCAAAACAGTGTAGTTTCTATGAACTATTTCAGACTAAAAAGCCAATGTCACTTGTCATTTAACTTAGACTTTTTGCAAGTACTACCTTCTGAACAAATTTCGTAGTATAGATAAATATTAAAATGTTGATTCTTTCAAGTTGACTGATTAAAAAGAAATTAGTGAATGTCTGTTAAGCCATATGAGTAAATATCCAGAAAGTTCCTGATAGACTTTTAAATATGGATCTCGTTCATAGTGACAACTGCAGTAACATGAATTTAGCAAATACTCTCCCTTGCAAAACAAATTTTCTAGAGGCCTTTTAGCAAGGGGGTAAGTACTGGCACCTAGCACCCTGACACCTCAGCACCTGCCCAGCACTTTCGAGGGCATAAGTGGTGGCATCTAGCACCGGTAAAGTGCTGGACAGGTGCTGAGGTGCTGAGTAGGTACCGAGGTGCCGAGATGCCAGGTGCCAGCACTTCCCCCTTGCCTTTTAGGATGGCAAAACATAGAAATATCGCCTCGTCAAAATCTAGAGAATCTTGTGCATTAATTTGGAATCTTCTCAACTGAAATTCGAGTATTTCGAGTTACTTAGCATACATCTAATTCATAGAAATTATTTCTACGAGTGCTTATTGAGCGACAAACAAATATTTTGATTTCAAAAAGTGATATAACTAAAGCATAAGATAACACACATATATGTCGTAGGCCAATCTCGGATTCAGGCCAATCCTGGATTGGCCTAGGCCATTCTAAGATCCGAGTTTCGACTAGTCTAATCTTGGATTGATGCAATCCTATTCATTAATATATCAATAAC
>OENM01001104.1:0-44850 GCA_900239745.1 Rotaria magnacalcarata | reverse complement strand
GGCCTTAATACACGATTATTGTATTTTTACAAAAATAATATTAACCGTCCTATCATTAAAAAAAAATAAAAGTTGTGTCGTAACCTGTTGTCATGGTAGTCACACGCATATTTTATCACCACCTCAAGTACTTTAGGTTCTAGTGAAGCATTAGTCCGTGTATATGTCGTATCGAAGTTACACCGGTCGACGAAGTTATAACTTCGTCGTGCGATATTGACGAAGTTAAAACTTCGACACACATGCAGCTCGGAATCATTTTTAATTCACTTTTAAATAAATAATTTACTAAGTTAAATATAGTTCAAGTAAATACATCATCAAAAATAATATTTTATCAATAGAAATATTCCTTTATTAAATAATATTATTATATTTCTATTGATAAAATATTATTTTTGATGATGTATTTACTTGAACTATATTTAATTTAGTAAATTATTTATTTAAAAGTGAATTAAAAATGATTCCGAGCTGCATGCGTGTCGAATTTTTAACTTCGTCGACCGGTGCAACTTCGGTACGACATATATATGGTTATTTTAGGGTACGCTTTCATCTTAATTTATGTACTATGGTGATTTTCATACAAATAAATGATTCATAACCCACTAACATTTTTCGAAACGGTAGGCATTCCGTCATAGCAAACTACACTTTCAATAAAATAACACATCAAACGACTTTTTCTTTATTTTTAGTGCATTTATATTTGATTTGCACACTCGTACGTCATGATGTTTTTTCACTTTTCATTACCTTGACGACGATCAGTCGAAATGTTGTAATTAAAACGACAAGCCAATTGCTGAAAGTCGTAAAAATATTTGCTAAAACATTGAATAGAGCTCGAGTCACAATATGAACTGTTAAAAATGTGGATGAATCATTTAGATGTGGTAAAAAGTAATAAAATAAAATATTATTCAATGAAACCACTGTCGGCGGAACAAGATCAGTCCATGCTAGTGTAATTAAAAGCGTTGTCATGGTCGAGCGCATATGGCGTCGAGTTAAGACAAATAAATTAATTAAATTTCCTGCATTGGCAAAAAACGATAAAACAATACTGATGACTCCTAATGTCCAAAATGCAAATGATGAAAGAAAATCATTTTCAGCAAGACGACTTGGATCTTAAATACATTAGAAAATATGACAGGATTTGTTTTATGAATAATTTTCTATTTACCTTCGCTGCAATTCATTTGAGATAATATAAAAGATATAAAATCTGAAACAAACCAATTGATTAGAGATCAATTAGTAATGTTTATGTAAGCGTGTGTATGTGGATAAGGAATGTAATCCATAGAAAGAAGTAGCATAAATATGACAGATGTGCATGATCATTCGAATAAAAAATGAGAGATGAAAAGAGAAAAAAAACTGTAGGTATCATTCTGATTGAATAGCATCGGATTACATTATTACATGAAAGAATGTCTTATAGAAACCCTTTGTTCTATACAAGCTATTCTTTTTTTAATACTCATCGGCTTATTGAACGAAGCAGATGTTTATCTAGTGGAATATTTGATGGTGTCTAAAGTATTGATGTACTTATCTTATATTTTCTTCTTTTATCCATGAGAAGGAATGATGTTATTTATTTGCGTAAATAAATAAAATACTTAAGTGTTCCTTTTTTTTAAATTGATTCGGTGTTAAGAGAATATGTTTGTTTCTCATCTTCTCGTTTATTCCTGAGTACTCCTTTTCTCGAGGAAGAAAAATCCAAGTTTATTACTAGAAATTGTTTGCATAGAACCTGTAAGAAAGCTATCACAAAATGATGATGATGATGAAGAAGAAGAAGATATGACCACTTTCTATAGTTTCATGAATGGGTAAAAATACTTTCCTCGAAATGATTAAACAATTAGTAAAAGAACGCCTTTAGAAACAAAACAAAACAAAAAACGAAGAATGTTCAACCATATGTTCGCTGGATGCATTATATATTTAGTACATTTGTCTTACTCGTCGCTCGATATTTTTTTTCTGTTTTATGTTCGGCAGACAGAAACTGTAATTATTAAAATTACCGGAAAATCTGTTCTTTAAAACAATAACGATAAAAATCTTTTTTAGTTGATAATGAACATCCATACTAAACGGATATTATGAAATCGAAGCAGAAGTATAGTTACAGAGTATTTATTTACCTTAATAAAGTTGATATAAAAATATTTACAAAAGAACAGGATGTGAAAAATATAGTATAAATGCTAAGTAACTACTCCATTTATTTTATGCGTACTTATGAAATAATTATAATGAAAATTTCAAACAATTCTCAAACAATGTTTTTTTTAAATGCTTGGCTATGCTAATTGGTCATAAATTTAGTCGGTTAAGTTCTGTGAGAAAAGTAACACATCCATGCCTTACTAACTTCTTTCACGTAGTTAATATCATTCAACAAGTGCTACTCTTTTTCACATTTACTCGATTTATTGATGTTTTTTTTTCCGTTCGCTGTTCGCTTTACTTGTTATTTTATAATGAGTTCATACAAGATGAGGAACTTTTTCAAACAAAAATGAAATCATAATAGATAGGATAAAATAATATATTGCTTTTATGTCTGCCGCACAGCATGAAATATATTTTTATTCTAGAACATTAAACGCTAACATCAGAAAACAAAAGAAAAAAAACGTCGCTTAGATTGCTTCTTAAGATTTTTAATATTCCCGTTCAAAATTTATTTACTTGGGAATATCTCTTAAAAGATAGTGTCTATGTCAAAGTCACACTGAGTTGGCTATTCATCATTTGTATAGTTGATCAACTTTTATAAAAAATATTCCTACGGAACATTGGCGATTATTTCATTTTCCGACGATAAAATCAAGAGAACAATAAAGAATTTATAGCACAGCTTGACTATTGAGACAGAGTGACACGAGTGCGAGCTGCACTCATTCTATGGTTTGACTCGATTAGAAAAAGCGGCGCCGCAACATTCACACCAATGCATAAGTTAATCACGTATTCAATTTGCTCGTTTAGGTCACATTCAATATTTCTTGATTAAAGGCGTCTAAATCAAAAGAAAAAAAATATAATAAATTAGGTATAATTCTGTTAAAAGAATTACGACCTTCGCAAATTTACATCTCATTATATTTTTTTTTTCGATGCTATATTATCCTATGTTTGATATTAATATTTGTATAACTAAGCACCGAACTATATAGAATGCCAAATCCTGATAAATCACATTACACTAGGCTCAGTGAACTGGAAAATGTTTTCTTCTCTATAGACAAAAAATATTATTTCATTCTGTTGGTAATAGGCTCTCACATAGAAGAAAGAAATTACTTTTGAAGAAAAAAAGAACGCCTCTCCGGGTTTTCCTCATAAGCGTTGGATCGAAACAATTCAAGAGCCAGGATTTTTCAAAGATGAAAAAAACAGGCAAACTATCAATTTTATATAGATGATTTTATTTCATCGTGTCACATGAGGAAATATCATTCTTTGAGGATATTCAATGCAATTTCCTACCAATTAGCAAGGAGGTTCTTATTTTACAGCTCAAAATGAAACACAAATAAGATATTGCTTCTTTTTTACTTAGTTCTGCTTAGCAGAAAAAATTTATTTGAAAATTATTTAGGAAGAATAAAATGTTTGTTTCATCCGAATTGATCTAACATAGAAAAAAAGCTAGGGCAGGATGTATTATTGAGATCATAATAATACTCTTCGATAGGAGCAGTCCACTGTTATCAACTACTTTGATATTAAATACAAATAAATGTGGAAACTTCGGATTTCATCCGAGAGTTATGTGTACTGCAAAAAGTGCATGGGATATGTGAGTCATTCTAGAATGTCTGAACACCAAAATTATCATGAGAAACTAGGCAATTTGGTTTCTGAATTCAGTTTTTGTGCATTTTGAGGCCTTTTTCAGGCGATGTTTCGTTAGAAAGCTACGATTTTGTTCAAAACTAGTATCAGATTCGGAATCAGCGTTAAAAACTGAGTCGATTTATATATGTTGTGGATAATTCTGAGAGAAATTTTTGTTTTGAAAAATCCCTGTACTCCCCCTCAGGGATGGTATAGTCAAAAATGACAATTTTTTCGATAACTCAGCCATTTCTTGACGGATCCTTCTCATCTTCGAACTCGACTGAGACATAGATGAGATAATGCTGTCTACAAAATTTCATGACAATCTGATCAGCCTTTCCGGAGTTATCGTGTAAACGGCCGGACACACTGACCGATTCTATAGTGTACTCATTTTTTTTTGAGTACACAAAAAAGATTGCTTATATCAAGATTTCTAATTGGAATCGATACTTTATTAAAAGACAATCGAATATTTTGGTACGTGACGTATCTTGGTAGACGTCCTATAGCAGACATTGGATACTCAGTACAATACTTGGTACTTTTACGTANTAATTACGTAAAATCATAAGTACCAGTACATGTACTTGTACTTAACTACGGTTTACTCAGGTACATTGTACTAAGTATATTTGTACTCAAGTACAAGTACTAAGTACAGTACAACGTACAATTATGAAGTACACAGTATTTGTATCTGTACTTCATGTAGTTGTACTGGTCCAATCACTGTCCTATAGTCGTGAAAGCTAAAGCGAATTTCAGAGACCAAAATAAAACTTTTGTGTGTCACATTTTACAGACTCAATTTTCTTAATGGCTTTGGCTGAAGTCAAAAACTATGAATGAAACCTTATATCGCAGTAATAGAATGAAAATAATTTGTTAAATTCTATATTTACTTATTTATTAGAACTTATGTGTTTTCTATTATTAAGATTCTCGCATTGCAACGACTGAAATGATGTGAAAAGGTTCTTTTAGCGTAATTACTGTTAAAATGAGCTATTTTTGAATCAAAAGTATTTAATTAAACATTGAAAATTTTCATTATTTATCATTCATAGTCATTTAATAATATATAGTTCATAAAATTCAATCTGAGTGGTTTCCATTGACTAGCAATTGTGTTTTGTACAATTTATGAAATAGATATTTGATTTTTTATAAAAAATAATTAACACTGTCGCGCCCGATAAAAAGAAATTAAATTCACAAAGTTGTAGTCCATAACAAAAGCTTCGAAGATTTTAATACTGTTGCCGAATAGTTTTTTTTGTATCCTTTCATGATTTCTAAAATTTTTCACCATACTTTTGTGAAACACGATCTGAAAGGAGTGTTGAAGTATACAGGGTAGAAATTTGGACCCATCCCCTGCCCACAGACCGTTACCGAGAAATTAATTAGTCAACTAATTGGTTAATTAATTAATTAANAATTATTAAATTTCTCTGTAACCGTCTGTGATGGTTTCTGGAGACTTCATACATCATAATACAGACCGTGACACAGAAGCTCCACAGACCATCAGTGACTGTGATAGACGAATTCCAGAAAAGAAGTTTCATCGTATTTCACATTTTAATCTCACAGGGATTGCGCTAACAGCTTTTTTTTCTGAATCGAGTTCTTTCATAACGTGCCTATGAAGACAACAGAAAATAAAAGCGTAATTCACTATATTGTACCTGCTCACCTAGATAAATGGTAGATCATTTCGAAAGACCAAATGCGTTTGTTACACGATAATTTAACAGCCTATCGCATACTAAAGTAACCAAGCAGACACTGTAATGTATCTAACTGAAATATTTTTCATTCTGGTAAGACTATCTTGAGCGGCAAAAAAGAGCATAGCATTGGCGATATTAGCTAAGCAAGTCCATCAAGATTGATAAATATATTAGCGATAAGACTAGAATAAGAACTATTTTTTCTTTTCTTATCTAACTTTGACATATTATCATAAGCAATAGACTATGTTAAGATGTTCTCTGTGAAAATTGATTGCCAAAATGAGAAAACAAATAATATAACAAAACATGCAAGTCTTAGATATATACGTATGTGAAGAATATCCGTTATTGTGAATAGAAAGAAAAACGAAAATTTCATAGATTTGTACAATTTGGTTGTCGTTCCTTTGTTGTTTCTTGTTTCATTGCGGATTGTAAATGCCGTCGAGTTAATATTGGCGATGATATTTTTTCCATTGGTGGAGGCTTAAAATTGCTATCAGCTACCGTAGGATTGTCGGTGATTCGTACGCGACGAATTATTGAAGGTGTTCGAGCTGGTAAGTAGATACGAACTTGAGGTTCGTGTTGTTGTTGAAATTGTTCATCGGAATCGTCCAATGGTTCGGGTGAGGGCACATGAAGTTCTGTTAATCGTGGTAATAATAAAGATTGTAATTCTAAAGATACTGGTGATGATGGTGGCGGAGAATGTGATGTATTTTTCTTGAATATTCTTTGATGAAATCGAGCTAAACGAGGTGAACCAAGTAATTTTGGTGTTGACGGTGTTGATAGTATTTCTTTAGTCGGTTTTGAATCTACAGCGGATTTTCGTCTAGGTTTAGGTGAAACGTGTTGCTGTTGCTGTTGCTGGTGTTGTCGACGGCGTTGAAGCCATGTATTAAATTGTGTTATACACATACTTTTACTTCGTTGTATAGTTTTTTTTAAATCAAAACGTGAATGTTTTGAACGTTTATTAAGTGCTACTGATGATGATGATGGAAGACTTGAACGTTCGGGTTCACTATTTGTTGGTGTCGATAGAAGATCAATAGGAGATGATGATCCTAATTTAGTTATTGTTGTTTCGAATGGCGTCATTGGAGAGGAAACATTCGATTGAGGAATTTCATCTGGTAATATAAGTGATAATTTACGTAAGCATCCACGACTTAAAATCATTCTTTTGTTTTGCAGAATTGATCGTTGTTTTTCATTGAGATTTTCTTTATATAAGACATTTGTTCTATAAGAAAACAGATTATTTTAAAATTTTATCTACGAAGTTATTATCATTTATTTTTCAATTTGAACAAAGATAACTATTATTGAAATAAAAGCTTTCCGTTAAATATGTCCACAGAAATTTTTAATTATCCACATGACAAGGGATATTTTTATTTTCCTATATATTTAATGTTATTGTAGTCGTGACGATAAGATCTGCAAGAAATATCTTGTTAAATTGTATAAGTGCCGAATAGTCTCTGGAGGATAATCGCTCGGATATATTCTTTATTAAATGAATCACCTTCTTAATATGAACAGAAAATGACTAGAATCTATATTAGTTTTCCATTGAAACGATCATGCTGACTTGTCAAAAACATAAATCTGCATCTATACCACGATTATCTGTTGATTAATAAATTTAATAACATCTGTAGTTAAAAATATATAATTCTAACACCAGCAGGTCAGAAAAATCTTATCAAAGAACACATGTTGTCATGCATAACTTTCATCTTAGGAAACCTATTATGTTCTCAGCATTGTGAACTCAAGGATTCTAATATTCTTTGCCAGATGCGGCTATTTTTATTGACTAATCATTGAATCTCCACGTTGTTCTTACTAAGATGACAGGTCTAAAAGATTTGTCGGATTCTGAATATCTATTTCAATAGTTTTGTGGTGTCTTTACAGAGACGATAGCATGATGAAATTTTGTTCGAGACATTTTTATGTTGATGAAGTTACAAAAATCCCTAAGTGATGATCAAAACATAAACAAGGAATAGTAGTGAAAGCAGAGCAGTTACTTTGTTTTATTAAATTTCGGAAAGTAAAAGGCAACTTCTTCCAGGATTACAATGTCCTTCGCTATATTTTAGTGATCATAGAACTCCCTCAACAATCGTACAGTGAACTTCTTAGCTGAATTCTTGATGAACAAGAAATAGATCGCTTTCAATAAATCTGCCGATTATTAAAGATTCATTCAAGTGTCATGATATCATTTTCCTTCAAGCTTCACCTTCGATTGTTTATAAAGAATTGTCTATCACGATCTATGGAATGGATACAAATTCTCAGCATGATGGTCCAAGAGTTTGCTTGTTACAGATCGATAAGAAAAAAAAGAACGCATCTGATTTCATTGAATTCCAATACGAAGAAACATGATAAGTGACATTACGGAAATCTTAAATCTAGAGAAAAACAACTCACTTCGAATGACTCATTGATTGTAAATCGTTGATTGTACCTTGTTCAAATTGTTGTCGATCGCCTTTAAAATGTGTCAATCGATGGAAAAATTTGTTGTTAAACACAATCGCTTGTTCCGTTGTTTTTCTTGATGCTCCATCTAGTATATCTGAATAAGCTGCGCTTTGTACAGCTAATATCCATGAATGAGGCATTGATACTAATGTTTGAAATGATCGACAGCGCTGCGGTAAATATGTTTGTGTATTATATTGATCACATTGTTCGATGCTTGACATTGAATGATGTTTGCCAAGATGGTCTTGATTGGTTGTACAAAATATACTTGTTTTCAATAATTTTAATTCTGTTTCAAGTTCTTTTAATTGTTTGATTTTAGTTTTTAAATATTCATGATAGCGACGAAGAGAAATTTCTTCGGACATTATTTCACGCCATTGATGAACTAGAAAAGATCTTTGATTTGGTGATAGAATAGGATCCAGTGATAACAGATTTGTTTGAATTTGCGGAACTAATTCATCTGCAGATAATGATGTTGGCTCATTGGATGATTCGTGTATGGTAGAAATGATTGAACCTCGTTGAGAATTATTATTATTATTTATTTCAAGTTTATTCGTAACCGATTGTCGGCGGTAGTCAACTAGAAAATGACTCTTTTGCATATTGTGCCAATCGCGCATTTTCTGCTGATAAGATTTTGTCATTGCCGGAGCAAGTTTAGCGGTAAGCAATGCATGATTCAATCCAGATCCTAATTTTATTAATTAGATTTTACACGTGCTTTCTGTTTCATGCTAAAAAGGAAACATACCAATCTCATTAAATGTAGATCCTTGTCGACGAGTCAATGAACGTGATGATGAGGATGGGATTGGATCGCTAAATTGTTTTTTAACTGTATCAAGTTTTGAACGTAGTTTACGACGATAATGAGCTGAAAATCGGAAAAGAAATAGTCTTTATCAATAGAAAAATAATTAGATGTTCGCTAATACTAACTGAAGTTTATAAATCTATTCAGAAATCTATTCGAAATTACTTTAGTCAATACATGGAGACTTTTTATATTGTGTAAACTCAAATAATTAATAAATATAGGAAAACTGATATGCAAATCTTGGCTGAAATTCTAGTGATAGACACGTGAGAGTAGTATCGAAGGAATTTTTCATTGGAAAATTTAGTAAAAGTGCTGAATCTTTCGCGAACTATTTTCATGTAATTTGAAATAAATTAAAACAACACAAAATAGATATACCGATTTTCGATGACTTGCGTCTTATTAAATGATCATCTTCTTGTGCTGTGGACAGACGATTCAATAAACTTGATGTTGATGATTCTTGTCGTTCATTACTTGGCGAATTTGTTATATCATTTGTATAGAGTTCTCGTTTACTGTAAACTCTATTAAATTCAAGATATTCATCATCTTGATCAGTATCATCACCGAAAGGACCTCGTCGTTTATCCTTAATTGTTTTCTTTTTCGCTGGATGTTGTGATTGATAATCATCGTTTTCATTCGAAATACTGATAGCAGGTATAGTTTGATCAACATGAGCTAGTAAAGGACTCGGCGGTGAATTTGTTTTTCGTCGGAGTGAAAATGTGAACGCATGTCGAACTCTATTCCAATTTTTTAAAGTCTGTACGCCTGATAAAAGAACAATTTATAATAATAAAAAGCATCAGTTCGACAAATTTATAATTACCTAAATTATGATCGATATTTACCATCGATGATAAATCTTCCTGATGATGGGCACAATCAAAACCTTTAAAAAAAAAAGAATACAAGAGATGATTATTTTTCATCGAACACGGAACATATGCTTTTATATCATATCGTTCTGTTTGGCAGTTTTTCATTAACTAGGAAATTTCTGTTGCTGTCAATCTTTTTTTTTGCTTTTCGTATGCGTATTAATCTTTGCAAAATGATTCATTGTATCAAATCAAAGTCGTTGACACCAAGATTTGTTTTTTAATAGACCCGATGAAAACACGTACGCAAAAAACATAGTTTTGAACTCTTATAGGACTTGCGCGCGAAAGATTTCTCTTTTACGTTTCAGTCGACTTTTTTATTTCTGTAAAAATTATCATACCCTGCCGTTCTCTATTCGTTAGTGATTGATTCGATGAACCGCTCTTTTTAATTTTTAACGAATTTGACGGTGATACGGTTGAACTTTTGTCGTCATCGAATTCACCTTCGCCATCATTTATGAATATTCTCGAATGCATTGTTTTCTTTTCTGCTCGATTATCATTTTTTTCAGTTTTTAATAAAAACTTTTCGGTATGACTAATTAATTCTAAATGAGCACGCAGATGTTCATTTTCAGTTTTTAATTTATGTATGTCTTCAATAAGATGACATAAATTGTTAAATGCAGATAAGCCAATTAATGTACAACCATTATTATTATTATTGTTTGGTGGTGGTGGTGATGGTGTTAATGAAGTTGGTTGTATACGTCCAAGGCCCATCTCTTTTGCGAATTCCAGAAACTCATTAGGTGTTGTTGCCATAATTCTGCTAAAATTAGATTGACAAATAATCATAATTTTGTATTTCTTCTTTAAAAATCAATGAAAGAAAGTACTTCCGATGATACATATCAGTTTTCTATGTTTTTCTCTAAATAACCAAATGCATCAACCAGCGCAGATGATCTTTAATCGTTCCGTTCTCCTTGCTAGTAGTCTACAGATCCTTAATGTAACCACCTCGTGTGTTGTTTTTCGCCTGTCTTATACATATATATATATATATATATATATATATATATATATATGTGTGTATATCTAGCTTTTTAATAGGACCTCTCGAGGTCTATTATCCATTTTTTTCTATGTGTGTGTGTGTGCCTAGTATTGGAAAAATTAATAAGAAAACAAAAAAGCAAATCGAAATATGGCCAATATCAATGGTACGAGATGAAAGATTGTTGATATTTGTCAAGAACAAAAAAAACAATACTTATATGAAGTAGTATTTTCTTTTATAAATGATGAGTGATGAAGAACAAGGTCGCAATTAAAAATCATATATTAATGAGAACAATAAATAAACATTCCTGTGGAGAAATTCGAGGTATGCAAATTTATCTTCATGTAATTTTCTATTATTACAAGAATGAACACAGATGAGCCTACCTTTATGGCATAGAACTTAATTTGAGAAATAGATTCTCATGAAACAAAACTATAACCAACCCATCAGACAAATGATAACATTAGCGATCATAAAAATAAATGTGTATAAGCAATTACCAAGTGTTTTTATAACATCAAATGATTCTCCGTTGTCGGCAAACCAACTTCGAATAAGAGATATATCAGTCGTTCTGTTAGATTTATCTTCTATTGTTCTTTCTTCTCTCTTGTATTTGGGTCGAGTAACGACTGTAGTACTACTCAATCGTAACTCGTTTCTCTAGATTATTCTGTTTCTGAGATAATCAATCGCTACATATGCTATGATATTCATGCACAAGTTCATTCTATAGTTCTTGCGCTACTCGTTTATTTATATTATTCTTATTGATATGCTTCAAATAAACATAGATGTTAAGAGCTTTGCTTTGTTCATAGTTTGTTTTATGTCTATGACGCAGTTGGCGCAGAGGGAAAGATAGACATATTCCGTATCTATGTGTTATTTCCTGCACAACAAAAAAGTGGGAGCGTTTTATTTACGCTTGTTCTCATTGTTTCATAGGCGCATTTTCTATTTATAAATATCGAGTGTCATATTTGGCCTAAATAACACACAAGAATTACTTTCTAATGCTGCATTAGCAAGCTGAAATTTTAGTAAATTCGTTATCTTAAATACAAAATATAAGTCAGCAGAGTTATTAATCATAGATATCGAAATCGTTTATTGATAATGAACTATTAATGATACTGTACGATATATTGCGAGTAAACAACATTAATGAATATAAATGAAATCAAACAAAATATTTTTTTTGGTTCGATGATGATAGTAAATCTTGTTTTTTTTTACTGTATGAGAACGTTTGTAGACAATAGTTATTCTACAACATTCCGATTTCTTGGAGAAATTAAACACTCTGATTCCTTGGATTGAACTATGATGAGAATCACATGAGTTTCCTTTAAATCAAAAATAAAGGAGTCCTTCGATGTCATAATTATGTACGATAACATCTGTTTTGCTGTTTTGTTTCTAGTGAGATTCTCATTTGTTTTGTACATCAATATTAATTACAATACTCATTGTAACTTTGGGTAGACATTGTATATGAATTAAGTTACTAGAGTACGCTTTTCGATTTTCAAATCGAACAAACATTTCATAAATATATTTAGAATACAATTGACTTTCATTGTACGATTTTCGTACAGAAAATGATTATAGGCTTCGTTTAAAATAACTCTATCATGATATATAGTGCGTTTCAATCATCATGTTCTTCATAATATGTTAACAAATAAACCAAGACAAACAGGAAGTGTTCAATTAGTCAATGTTATTAACTATTTTTGATGACAGACAAGAAGACACACTTATATAGATGCAAAGCATAATATAAAAAAAATTCACGAGAAAATGACATTTAAAAAAAAGAAAACATTACTTATAAATATTAGAATAAAACTCTTAGGTACAAATCAGCAAGCTGTTTTTTATATAAATAGAACTAATAAAGAATATATCACATTTAGTAATGTCTTTTTTCTTCTTCTCTTGAATAAGGTGTCTCCAGGACATGTAGTACTGAAAAATAATGCAGAGAAAAACAAGAATACATTTCTCTCGAAGAGAAACTAACTATCTAGTCTAGAATTTGTTCGTAAATCCAACGTAATGTAAAACCAAATATATAATTTCTTTCAGGTTCATTATGTAATTCATGATAACATTTACACCAACTTTTAAACTGAATATTTTTTCCTCGATTAGCAAATTTCAAACTTGCATTATGACTTGTTATTGCATCCGCACTACCATGTTGAAGTAATACAGGTATATGAAATGTACACGATGATTGATCGAGCATTTTTGCCATGCTGCCCACTGAATGAGCAAGTGATAATGTTGTCGATCGACGTATATTGGGATCTTCGTTGTAAGCAAGAATCGTCTGTTCATCACGTGATATCATAGACGGATCGAATCGAAGTGGAAATTTTAAAGTTGGACTCAATTGACCAATTTTTCGAATCAATGCATCGATAGCACGAGGTGGTTGCAGATATCCAGCTAGACGAATCCAAGGACTCGACACAACTAGAGCTTGATATGGACATTTGTCCGATGCATTTGGATATCGCTTGAGTGTATAAGATAAAACCAAATTTCCACCCATCGAATGTCCATAGAGAATAGCTGGACATGATGAATATCGTGACCGTACTTCGTTTATTAATAAATCCATATCTTGAAATATGACTTCAGATGTTGATATAAAAACATGTTTTCCTTCACTTAAACCATGTCCGCGAAGGTCCATTGAAACCATTGCCATATTGTTTTCATTAAAAAAATTTGCAACATGTTGGTATCGGCCGCTGTGTTCTGCAACACCATGAATAAGTATAATTACAGCAGTCGGCGAATCTGGATGTTCATAGGATGGCCAATCAAAGGCAGAAATGCGAAGGCCATCATGTGAAAATAATTCAAAGGCTCCCATATTAGAGATATGTATTATTCATTAGAATTATTGCATAAAAATGTATATTTATAAATGCGTGAGTAAGAATTAATGTCGATACATTTATATTCTTTCGTAAGCATACACTTTCTTCGTTGTAGTTACCTGTTGATTTTAGCAAGAAGACGACGTCAACATAATAAAGAATGTAGTATTAATTAGTCGCAAGAAACTGGACCAGAAAAAAGGCACGCCAGTGAAATGAGTAATATCCGTTAAATGATCTACGGTAGTTATAATTGGTATCTCGTGGCAAACAGAAAAACAAACTTAACGTAAACAAAGATTGATCATATTTTTGACTATTTATCGACAGCTGGCCAATGCTTCTTGTCTCACAGGAATATCATACCTTTCTTTATGGCTGACTAGCAAAATGATTGTATCTACGAGTGTATGCATATAGAATGTCATATATGTCGTGATATTTGATAAAATCATGCTTTTATCGAGAACGATAAATATCGTGTGGGGTATGGGAAACTTTTGCAATCGACTAACGTAGTAAATATAAAATCTAAACTGCATTGAATACATGATACTCGGTGCAAGTTTTTTTTTCTCTTGAAGACTTTCAAAATTCGAGAAAGTGAAAAATGTCTCATTTATGTATATTCGAATGTATTTCTTCATAATGAGAATAACCACAGCATAAGACTTCATTTTTGTGTCTCTGTGAGAATATAGGATGAACAAAAAATAGTTCCTAGTCATTAGAAAAGAGATATTGTTTAAATCAAGTTTAATTTCACTACATAAGCTCTTGTAAATATCAGCAGCGTAGCTCGATTAGAAAGAAAAGCATCGAACGTAGTCAAATACGTCATTGATGTCTCATCCTATTTTTCTAGAGATTAATTTTTTCGTCACATTTGAGCCGTGCGCATATGCATTTGCCGAGTCAATTGACGTCACATAAAACGATACTTTTTCATCTTACTGTAATATCAATTCGCGTCCTTGATACATTGTACTGAAGCAATTCTACTTAGTACACTAACTGATATTTTAAAAGCGAGCTTAAACATTAGTAAAAAAACCTATATTGATCAGCAGTTTCGAATGCAATTATTACGATTGTAAACATTAGATATTAAGAAAATTCATTTAATGTAAATATTCTGACCTTCAATCAAAACATAGATGTAACGATTGATGAATTGACAATTCGGCTTTCAACACGACTACGATAAGACTATATTAATTATGTAGCTTCCCTGACGCGCTCGTAGTTAACGAGAAATTATTTTCAATATGCAAAAACTAAATTATGCGAACAAGTGGTTTCATGATGACTAGCGTGAATTCCACAAAATGGTAATATATTTCTTTGCATTACTCAAATGCACATCAGCAAAGTTTACAGTATTTTTGCTGAACTCTCAAAAATCCTCATAACATGAAGACATAATTATTTATTATATAAAATCTCGTTTTTACTATCCATTACTTACGTTACTATTCGAATAAATATTTGTATGACAATAGTTCTCCCGCGAGAAATATCTTTTCTGAACAAGAGTGAGAAAATGCTCTGTCCTAGTTGATTGTGATATAATCAGTAGAAAGCTTTTATTGGAATTCACTGATTAAATATATTTCAAAAAATATGTTATAAAAATCATAAAAAACGAATGACAATAAACAGAAACAAGAAATCACATTACTTTTTATCATTGATATCCATTATTTTGTTTGTTCGTGGAAGTATAAAGACCGTTCCATTTTATTAATACTATTCTTTTTTTCCTTTTTTTATCTTTATTTATTTTTTGCTTATTTTTATCTTTATTTTTTTTTTATTTTTTTTTCCTTTTTTTTCTTTATTATTTTTCTATTTTTTTATTTAATTTTTCCTTTTTTTTAATTTTTTCCTTTTTTTTAATTTTTTCCTTTTTTTTAATTTTTTCCTTTTTTTAATTTTTAAATTCTTTTTTTTTAGATAAATATGAAAGGTCGAATGTAGTAGGTCAAGACGTCGCCACCACATGAGAATTCGCCGACAATGCCCTATATGTCTTTTTTTAAATAAAAATAAAAATCGATTAGTGCTTGATAATCCTCAAATGATGAAAAAAGTAAAGGAAAGTAGACTAAGTAAAACCCATACGATTTGATTCCATGATAAAAAGAGGTTTTAGTGGCTTTTCATATTTCTTTCTTTCTTTTTTTTTATACAACAATTTTCTTTGCCACGATGACGAGAAAAAGTAAACATAGATTCATAAGCACAAAAAACAACTACAAGTGAAAGAAAAACAAAGAAGAAGAACATTATGTATTCTCACCGAACGAAACAGGTGTGCATTAATTGTAGTCCAAAGACAGGTTTTTTGTGAACCTATTTCGTACAAGTGAAAATAGAAGAAAAACGACGGAACAAAGCCGATTCAGTTGAGTTTCATCTTTTTAATAAGGTGAATAAAAATAACTTGAACGACCACGACCACTAGAAGAGAAGAAAAATTATTTAGGATGATAATTTTCTTTTATCTTACCGAAAAAATGGTCGAGAAGCACGGCCTCGATAAGGAGCAGATATATATGGCATGTAGGCAGCACCACCGCGTGGAAATCGACCACGGCCAAAACCACGTAGTGCACCACGAGGTGGCCGATCAGTTGTTGATACACCAGGGCGATTGGTTCGTTTTTCAGTTACCTAAATTTTTCACGTTAATAAAATACAGAAAATTTGTTCATGAATTTATTTACTTTTATCTGACGTCCTTTGAATAATGAATCGTCAAGAGCAGTAGCAGTCTGTACAGAATCTTTATCAGAAAATTCAACATAAGCAAAGCTAAAAGTAAAAAATAGCATATGTAAAAAGCGAATTTTTCTCGGCTAAAAGCTTCAGAGTTTTTCCCAGCTCATTAATATTCTATTGAATCTTTTCAAAATAGACAGTCAACGAAGTAACTACAACTATCATACCCTTTTGGTTGGCCAGTGAATTTATCGCATAAAATAGTAACTCTATGAATGGAACCGCAACCGTGAAAATGATTTTCAAGTTCTTGTGCTGTTGCTGAATAATCAACCTAAAATAGAAATAGAAAAATTATTGTGAATACGATTTATTTTTCGTCAACATACGTTTCCAACATAAACTGATCGTTGATCAGCATCCATTTTTTCTTCAATCGTTGGAAATGTAGCTAAAATTAATAGATAAAAAAATATTTTTTAATTTTTCAAATAAAACAAAATAGATCTTACGCGTGCCAGGTGTACTTGGCAATTGCATTTGTTTTTCTACTTCAAGTTGCATTTGCTTCAATTTTTCAGCTTCGTCTTCCATTTCTCTTATACGTTTACGCATTGTTTCAAGATCAGCTTCATCGCCCATTTCTGATGTATCCAAAAGAGAATCTGAGACATTTTCTTGACCATTTGGACTGAGTGCAGCATCACCATGCAATACAGCACCATTATTATTTCCAATTGATGTATTTAAATCCATATTTAATAAGTGGATGTGAATATCTGTCACGACTTTTGTGAATGAAGAATGAATAATGAAAACAAATAAACAGAATGAATGGCTAGGAGAGGTGGTGTTCAAGTTCTTTGTCACTATTGGTTGTTTACAGGTTCTTCGAAAAAATTAAAGCTTTAACAGATTGATATATTTTTATTTTTATTAATTTATTTTTATTATTTTTATTTTTATTTTACATAAATCGAGAATTCGAATTTCATTGGATAGTTACTTCACCAATGAAACACACGCTTTCTATCTTCTCGTTCTCGTCCCAGTCAGACAAGCGATCGAAAAAAACAGGTGTTTTACATGTAAAAAACGCACATTTTGATCCGTTACAACGCGTTTTTTTGTTTCGAATCAAATGATTTTCTCAATGTTGTCATTCGCAAGCTTCCTTTATTTTCCGAAAAAAACTCAAATTTCATGAAACGTTAAAGTGTGCGCTTTTTACGCGTAAAAACACCGTTTTTTTCAACGCTTGTCTGACTGAGTTCTCTTCTGAATCGGAATGACAAGCATGATTCGAAAACTTCAATATTCAGTAGTATTTTGGTAGTCCTTTTTGCATATTTTTATCATGTACCAAATAGTGATGGGGTTGCACAAATGAATCGTATTCGTAGACTTCGTGTCGAAGTGAAAATCGTCAAGTTTGTTGTATTTATAGCCGTCTAGAATAGTCCTCTATTTTCTTAGCATCTTTCTTATGGAACAAGTTAACTGAAATCTAGTTAATTGCAGTACATTTATTCTAACGCGTATTGTTCTGTATATTAAGGAAGTTTAAAGAATGTGTCATTGACTATTTGCTTGATTTTATAAGGTGACATGCCTGAAATGTTTAGTCTTGTTTCTGGATGGTATATTTAACGAATGAGTGTTATGTATATCAAACCAAGAAAATCAGTATAGTTAAAACGAATACTGAAAATTTTTAGTTTGACTTCGTCCACAAAGATTTTTCATATCGATTGAAAATACAAAAATTGAAGGTATACCTGTCCGTATTTACACTCCGTTAAATGTAGTGAATAATGACAAGACAAAACATTCCACAACTATAATTTATTATCATCGAGGAGTATTTTATAGGAGTTCAATTAATCGGTGTGCTTTGATTTATCATAGAGCTGAAAGTTTTTTGAATAATATTTTTATCTCAGAAACACATCACCCAATAGCACGTGCATTAACTGTTGAATAAGTTTCGATTGGTAACTGCTGAAATGATCGAAAATTTTCATAAAAAGATATCGTCTTGCACCTGAATATCCTTCTCAGTTGGATTTGATAATTGTTTTAAAGTAACTCAGTATATTCTCGATTCAAATCGTGCAGAAAAACTGAGTATTGATCAAAAACGTGTTGCTATTCGAGGCGATTCAGCTGGCATTTCAGTCTCTTGTTTCTCATAAAATTTTCTTTCAATCATAATTTTTTCCTGTTAGCTAGAAATCAAGTTGCTGTTATTGCGATGCGATTTGCTAATAATTTGAATACTGTGAATGTCCCTCGTCGTCAAATATTAATATATTCTCTCGTTCAAATGTTTGATTTTATGCTTCCTGCATATTTAACACCTACTCTACATATTTTTGATTTTGAAAGAGTTGGACAAGCCCTGGAATATCTTGTCAATAAAAGTATAAGTAATGATATACTTCTTAATAATCATACTAACATTGAACGAAAGAAAAAACAACATGAAGACTTCTTCAACAAAAACAAAAGGGGTATGGAGAGTTGCGAATAAAAGAGGATCCCAACATACACATAGATTGTAACAATTAACAGTAGCTCTATGTGTGCGATGCGTCTTTATGCGAATTCCTCGTTTTATTCACTGCATATTAAATCAAATAGTTTGCGTGCTCGAAAAAAGCGATTATTGGTTTCTACCAGTATATTACAGGATCTTTCGCTTATAATGAATAATACCACTATGAAGCACTTGTAGAAAATATCAAAATAAGATCTCATACTACAAGAGAAACACTATATCGGAGAGAGAGAGCGTTTAGCATTAGTTTAAAAATACTGAGTTATCCTGGCCATCTAAGTACTTATCTTGCTGAAAAGAGGTTCAAAAACTAAGCAAGCAGAATAACCAACATCTATCTTCTTCGAAATCGGAAGTATGTACTCGATAATATCTAGTTTTCATAGTCAACCATCGTAAAATCATAATGCTGATGTCGAACGAATTTTTTCTTTTGCTCATTTTATTTTGCAATATTAAAATGTATGCTCTTGTATCGAACGCCCTCTTTTTCCTTTGACACAGGCTCGATGTCATTTTATTCCAATGGAAAAAGTGTATGGAGATTGATTTTTTTCTTAACTTCGTTTCTCTCCAACATCGATCTATTGATGAGGTCGAATGCTTTGAGTAGAAACACTGCGTGACTAATTATTTTCAATATTTATATCAAGCGAATCGTCATACACTATAGCTGCCGTATTGAGTGAAGAAAAGAAAGCAGGAAATATTTGGAAAGTACTCTCAGATCTAGAGATCTGCGTGACCATTTCGTCGTGACCAAAAAAAAGGGAATTCTTCGGTAATAGTTTCCACGGTGGATGTGGAAAAAATAATTCTGTTTCATGTGTTCTACTCAGAATTTTAAGCTCTTCAAAATGATACAAAATAGTCGGGGATATAATCATCTAAGATAGAGAAAACTGCGGCGCATTCGTCGTGGACAGTTTTGGTCACGACAAATGTGCAGCAGTTTTCACCATCATAGATCATTATATTCTCGACTTTCTTGTGTCATTTTGAAGAGCTTAACATTCTGAGTGGAAAACATCAAACAGAATTATTTTTTCATATTCACCGTGGAAACTGTTATCGAAGAATTTCCTTTTTCTTTGGTCACGGCGAAATGGTCACGCCGATCTCTACTCAGATCCCATATCATCAATAGAGTTTTATTATTTCCGTTATAATGCTAGAAAAGAGGTTTCATCTATGTCATAGTTAGACTGTTAATAGTTTATTTATAGATAGACATTTTAGTCATGCTTGATTTTGTCACACGTCGTCGCCTTATTTTTGGTGCTGTTGCATTACTATTTGTGACAATCAGCGTTTTATTTATTGCTCATCTAAATTCAACATTATTTGATCGCGGTATTCTGTCCTCCTATACATTGTATTCAGCAAATAGTTCACTCAACAACGAACAACAATCAAATGAATGTTATCTAACTGAAGCAATTGAAGTTAAAGTATTTTGCCAAAAATGTACATCGTATGAACGTCGTTCGAAAGCAAATGGCTGTTCGCCGACAGGCTATAAAGAACTCGTGCTTTGTAGCAAGTCGAATATAAAAGCTTCACGTTCATGCCAAGTACCGATTCGTATTCAGAAAGAAAACTTTTGGATTTTTCAGGGTATTGTACTTTTTATTGGTTTGCTATCGATGGCAAGTGTTCATGGACGACAAAAGGCATTGGACAAACAAATGGTTGAAAAAATTAAAAGACAAATAGGCGACAGTGATAATTGAGTAATAGGATACGTGTCTTTACGTACCATTTTTCAAGTGATATGATGAAACGTATTGTACTTTGATACTCTTGTGATAGACCGACACTGACCATTGGAAGTATTTATAAACGTGGAACTGAAAATTTTATTTTCATTTTGTTTTCTCACAGCTATTGTAACAAACGTCTGTTTATCTTTTTTTGTTTTGCATAAAATAGTGAAGATCTATGCGTTTTACTTCTCAATAGAATCTCGTTTTATTTGACTTTGTAGATTTATTTGATATCGAACTGTGATACAAACCATTCCCCGTTGTATTGATATTCTACACTGACCACAAACGGTAGATTCAGTTGATTGTAAATCTTCATTAATTTGAGTTCTGTTTTTACACAGTGGTGGTTTTTGGACGATGTACATTTCAAAATCTTCTTCAGTTGTATTACTCGTTAGTTTTCTCTGCCTCGTAGTACTACCGGTAAAGTCATCTAATGGTTGTGGTTATGATGTAAGATGAATTTAGATTCTATTCCATAACAATAAATAAAATGTGATGATTTTACTTCCTAGGCATGCAACTTAGGTGATCCAAATAAGCTCAATGTTCATATTGTTCCACATACACATGACGATGTTGGATGGTTGAAAACAGTTGATCAGTATTATTACGGAGGTATATAATCTCACTGCTGTTTTTTTTTTATTGTTCATATATAAATAAGAGTTTTGTCGAATCTAATTAAGCTCGTAATAATATTCAACATGCCGGTGTACAGTATATTCTCGATTCTGTTATACATTCGCTTGAAGAAAATCCTGATCGACGTTTTATTTATGTTGAAATAGCCTTTTTTTGGCGTTGGTGGAATCAACAAACTAATGACACGCGTAGTAAAGTCAAAAATTTTGTTAATCAAGGTAGATAATTTTAAATTTAATCTCTTGAGAAACGAGTCTTGAATCTAGGTCGTTTGGAATTTATTTCCGGTGGTTGGTGTATGAACGATGAAGCATCGACACATTATAATTCAATTATTGATCAACATAGTTTAGGAGCGGAATTTTTGCGCGATCAATTCGGTGAATGTGCTCGACCGAAAATCGGTTGGCAAATTGATCCATTTGGTCATTCACGTGAACAAGCTTCGCTTTTTGCTCAGGTAATAGATTTACTATAGAATTTATTATTTTTTATTGTCTATAGATGGGCTTTGATGGTTTGTTTTTTGGCCGTGCCGATTATCAAGATATTGACAGACGTACTCAAACAAAAACAAGGGAGTTAATCTGGAAAGCTAGTGCTAATTTAGGTAATTAATAAATCGAAAGTAGATCTGAGTTTAGAACATGATTTACTTGGAAAAATTTTTTAAACATTTTTAGATCGACGAAGTTGGCTATTTACTGGTGTTCTACCAAATGGATATAGTCCTCCGGGTTCGTTCTGCTATGATATATTTTGTGATGATCCACCCATTATGGTTAGTTGTTTCATTTTCCTCTAATTTCATTTCCATGCTTGTAAATGTTTGTCTTCTGGTGGGGTACATGCATGTTTGTCTCCTTTTTTCCTTGTAGATAATCTACGGTTTTTCACTTATTTTTAACTGGACATCTACATACCATGAAATAGCTTTTGCTTGAATTTTGCACCTATTTTAGTGTGATGCTTTTTTTAAATTTTTTTCCTCAGCTCATACTTTCTTTTCCAAAGAAAAACTATCTTAATTTATAGGATGATCCTCGATTACACGATTATAATGTGCCGGAACGTGTTGAAACATTCATAAAAGCTGCTCACGATGAAGTTCGTAGTTTTCTCAAAATTATCAATTATGAAACTTTTTTCTTCTTCTAGGCGAGTAGCTATGCCACAAATCATATCATTATGACCATGGGTAGTGATTTTCAATATGAAAATGCAAATCAATGGTTTAAAAATTTAGATAAATTAATGAAATATGTCAATGCACAAGTAAAGAAATTTCGTACGATTTTTCCTAAAAATAATTTCCATTTACTTTCCAGCAAACAAATGGAAGTGATGTGAATGTGTTCTATTCCACGCCATCATGTTATTTATATGCTTTGAACAAAGTTGGTCGTACTTGGACATCGAAAACTGATGATTTTTTTCCGTATGCTCATCATCCACGTGGATTTTGGACAGGCTATTTCACATCACGGCCAGCTCTGAAACGTTATGAACGTCTTTCAAATAATATTTTACAAGTCACTCGACAATTGAATGCGTTTTCTAAAACAAATTTACGAGGCAGTATTTTTCCGTTGAGTAAGTCATTGAGTTTTTGAGGAAAGAAATTAATTTTAATCGTTATTAATAAAAGACGAAGCGATGGGTATTGCACAACATCATGATGCAGTAAGTGGAACTGAAAAACAAGAAGTTGCTTTTGATTATGCTATGCGATTATCTCAAGGCATTGATGTTGCAGTGGTAAGTAAAACAAAGATGGAATAATTTCGTTAATGATTTTAAATTTAGGATGTGATCAATAAAGCTTATGATAAAATTTTACCGCTTGATAGTAAAACTCCACCAAGTGCCCCTCAATTTCTCTGTCAATTAGCCAATATTAGTGAATGTTTACCCATTGAAGGACAAGATCGAGTTCGTATAAAAATAAAAGGTTTCTTTCACTTCCTTTTTCAATCTTAATAGTTCACTTTGATACTTTGGAATCCAACTGTACATACGATTTCGCATTATGTTCGTGTTCCTGTTACGAAAGATTATACAGTACGTGATCCATCCGGACATGCAATTGTGGCTGAGGTAAATAAATAGTCTGATGATAATTGAATGAGATTTAATTCTTCGATGGTTCATTTTCAGATGATTCCCGTTTCTGAATCGACACAGAGAATTCCCGGTCGAAAAAGTTTTGCTCTGAATCAACTTGTTTTCAAAACTATTTTACCAGCACTGGGTTTTAGTACATATTATTTTGAAATCAAAGGTAATCTAGAATTCTTTGTATGATATTGATCAATTGCGTTTTTTTTTTCGTCTAGCTACTGAAAATAATAATAATAATGAAAAACAAGTACTCGTAACACACAATAGCGAATGTATTCTTCAAAACGAAGTACAAGATAAATTTAAATTGATTTTTGTTTTTTGGTAAATTAATATTTTCTTGGTTTATTGATAGTATCTTCGTGTTGAAATTGATTGTCAAGGAAATCTAAATAAGATTACGAATTTAAAAAAGAAAATAGTTGTACCATTTTCTAATCAAGGTTTCTATTGGTATGGAAGTAAGTGATTGTCTTTCTTCAATCGATATATATATATATATATATTCACATTGAAATTAAGGTTATCCGGGAAATAATTCTGGATCAGAATTTCAAGCATCTGGTGCTTATATATTTCGTCCGATTTCATCAGACCCGGAGCCAGTTAGCAGTAAACGTTCAATGTAAGCATATCTAATTATTTATAAGCTAAATTAAAAAATTCTACTGTAGAAATTCAAGGGCGCGATTTAGAGACTTTTTCATAGGTTTAATATAAGGTTGAAATATCATTAGAATGATACATCATTGTAGTTTATCTCTGAAAATTTTCATCTTTCTTAATTAGAACATGTGTCAAAGGACAAAATTTTCAATCAGCAATTATCCTTTTCAATAATTGGGCTAGTCAAGAAATAAGTTTATATGACGATGCTAAAATGGTCGAAGTCGAATGGACCGTTGGACCTATTCCAGTCTATGATAATATTGGAAAAGAAATAATTCTTCGCTATGATACAGATATTCAAAGTGATTCGAAATTCTATACAGATGCAAATGGTCGTGAAGTTCTCGAACGTATACGAGATTATCGTCCGACATGGAATTATTCAAAAGTTGAGCCTGTCAGTGGAAATTATTATCCAATAAATAGTCGCATTTGGATCAAAGATTCCAATCGACAATTAACTGTTCTTACGGGTAAAAACAAGCTGATAGTTGAGACTGACAAATTTTCCTTTTTCTTGGTTTAGATCGATCCGAAGGTGGTGCTAGTATACAAGATGGATCCATTGAAATTATGTTACATCGACGTACGTTGTACGATGATGCACTTGGTGTTAGTGAACCGTTAAATGAAACCGCTTTTGACGCAGGTCTTGTTGTTCGCGGTAAACATTTACTTATCATTGAATCGCCTACTTCAAGTGCTCTCTATCATCGAGTTGCTTCTCAACGATTCTATATGAATCCACTTGCTACTTATGCATTACCTCCCTTGTCCTATGCGGACTATTCAACAACATATCGTCAAGCATGGTCAGCATTGCAAACTGATTTACCATTGAATGTTCATTTATTGACATTCGATCAAATCGATACAAACAAATATTTGATTCGCGTTGAAAATTATTTTGAATTACACGAAGATGACACATATTCACATCCAGTTATAGTTGATTTACAAAAACTTTTTCAATCTCAAGGAGTCATAAGTGATATAGCTGAGATGATACTCACTGCTAATTTACGAATAACTGATATGAAACGACTTGAATGGGTAACTACTGATAATAGATCATCAAAAATAGATGTTAAAAGTAAGTGCTTGGAAATGATTTACTTCGAGATTCTTATATTTTATTTTTTTCTTCTAGAAGACTTATCATTAAAAGATTTAAATATTTTACTGAACCCAATGGAAATTCGAACATTCCTTGTAACAGTTGAATAGACGACTTATTCAACGTTAAGCATAGACATTCTGTAATATTAATCTAAATTTTTTTGTTTCTTAAGTAGAATCTTGCACACTTTTCTCTCTCTTTTCCTTATATTCTTACTCACGCAATTAGTGAAAATAAATAAATAAATAGCTTTAAGTTGATTTGCTTGTAAATCGAAAACTGTGTGTTCAATCTAGTGTATTGAATAATGGATATATATGAAAATTAAATTATTACTGAACTAATAATTCTTGATCGGAAAATATAAAAAGAAAAAACAAACTACTATTCCGAGTTCTATATTGTCGCTGAGAAAAACTACGACGTACAGTTGGAGAACGATTATGAAAGCGCTGAATCTATTTACAACAATTCAGTAAATAGATGAAATCTTTCCAAGTTCATTTGAGTCTACAGAATGTTCATGGTTTCTATTGAATTCTAATTGATTGTTTGAAGGACATCCCTTGTTCGCTAATTATTAGACTATATATTCACTCGATATCAACGAAGTTGTGTGACTCGCCATTGTTCTGATATTCGCAAAGTTCCTATTATAATCTTATTCATAACTTATACGCTCATCAAAGCACTGAAGAGGGATTTTTTTTTGAATTATGAGTCATTCGAGTTACCGATGATGAACTCGATTTGTTAGATTTAGAACTGAAAATTTTCTTAAGATTTCCTAATATAGTTTTAATCAATCATGATAAACTACATTTTGATAATTAAATTCACTTTAACAATGTAATCATCATAGGATCTCAAGTAGTATTTCCCTGGGTAATATTGTACCGGGTGGACCAGATTAAATAAGTATTTTTTGTTTTTGCAATAACTTCTTCAGTTCACGTCCGTTTGGGCTAAACTACTTCGAGAAAGGAATCGTCATTTGATTCTCGAGAAATTGATGCGTAAATAGTTTTTCTAAAGCAAAACATCATGAAGCTATAAATGAAGAAATACTCATGTCTAAAAGTGTCAAATTTCAAAGGCAAAAATTTATCTTTGTAGGCTTTTTACGCTTCAACATCAACATTCTCAAAAGATGAGACGATTATTTGAAAGAGCATGCAAATCTGTATGTAAAACTTGTGTCTAAAAGGTTTTTAAATGGTACATTAACAAATAATGAAGAAATTAGTTTTGAGATTTCCGAAAAAAAACCTATTTTCGATTCATGTTTTTGTTTGGTTGACGGAAACTCTCGTAAACCGGTCAAAAATTGTTTGTTTTTGGAAATCTGTTTTTGTTTTTGTAGCTTCTAAACTCAGCTATTCAATGATCATGCTTCTGAAGTCACATCATTTTATGATGCTACCTTTATTCAAAGCAGAATAGGAGCTATCGTGAGATGCCGATATTTTGAAAAAAGTTTGATTTTGTGTCACCGGATTTATTCCGAGAGTGGTTTTTCCTGGTGTATCAGAAANCTAAGCCAGTTGAGTCGATTCATCTTTGAAAGTTGCCTATTTTGGACATCTGTATTTCTTTTTGTGTATTTTCATCATGCTTTAGTTTAGAAAACATGTTTACATATCACTTTGTAGAGAATCGAAGGATGATTCTTTTTAAAAAACATTTAGCTCGACTAGATGGCAACTGAAGGACTTGTTGAGTATACAAAAATATGCTTATTTAATCTGGCCCACTCGGCATTTGTATGGTCGAAATGAACTTATTTGGCACTACAGCGTCTCTATAGATTCTCTCTTATTGACACTACGGCAATTTTAGTTTTAGACGAGTTTTTATAAGAATGCAGGAACATATGAAGAACTATGGCCGACAAAAAACAATTGATTTACATGCTAATTTTTCATTGTACTCATATTAGATCAAATACAAAACTAGAATTTAGTTCACGTCAAAATTATTTCAATTAAATGAAGAAAGTCTATCGAATCAAAAAAAGGTCATTCAATGCGTAATACAGACGCGACTTAACATTAACTAATATGCGATGTGATGAACATGACAATATCTCCAATAAAATTTTATACATTAACCTTCGACAAGTTCTTTGTTTTACAATGGCAAAAGTATAAAAACAAAGAAAATTTCCTCCTTCATTCCAATGTATATACAAGTGAATGTTCTACGTGACTTATTAAATATGCTGCTGCATTCATTTCCATATGCGTTGTAAGAAAAACAGAAATAATGATAACATAGCTTTTATTTATAGAGGAAAAATATGTAACAAACTTTTGTCTGTTAACTATAATCAATGGTACGAATGAAAACGACAAGACCGATAGCTAAATAAAGGAAAAGAGCGATCACAAACGTTGCCATCGACCAAGAAAATGAACGTCGTGAATGTACATATGCTTGTTCATAATGGCCATAACGTTCACAGTTCAAGGATTGAATAGCATAGAAAACTGCAACAATACCTATTTGAAATAGGGCAAAAATTCAAATTGTTTCGATAATAAAAAAATATTTTTTCTACATGAGCAAACTTCTTGTAGAGAAATTTGTAAGCGAAATTTTTTTGTTTTGTCTATCATTTCAATGGAGTATTTGCGTACATTTTCCTGGGTTCATTTGTAGACTTACCAGTGACAAAAAAAAATAACGATGCAATCAGTGCGCAAGCAAGATATCGTCTAGGATGAGCATTTTTATTTAATAATAATTGCGACGGAGATTGATTTGGTTCATCTGAATCGATCGAATCAATGATCGTGATAATAGAGAATTTATCTTACCAAATGAAGCACTACCACGTTCGCCGGTTAATGATCGTCCCGATGCTGACCATCGACATGGTGATAATTTGTGGCTCGGATGAAATATTGAAAACGCTTGTGATGAAAGCATCATGAGCCGAATTTCAATCGATAAAGAGACTCATTTCTAAAATAAAATATAAGCAAACTCGTAGAGTAAAACAATACGATTTATCAACAAGCGTGTCTTTCCTTAAAATCTAAATAAAAAAAATACTTGCCATTGATCAATCTTTCATAGATTGGTAATAATGAAGAGAAAAACTTTAAGTAAAAAAAGAAAAAATATATATATGCGGAAATCGTCCGCTCGTCTACATCGGATACTTATAATCGATTATTCTAAGTACGACTGTTTTCATAATATAAGAGTTAGACGGCAATAAGAAGAAAGACTTACATGCGCGCGCAAGATCTTATCGTGAAAATAAACATTTATTCCCATTTGATTGGCATCTTAAAGAATATTTTATGCGAAAGAAGAAAGCTCAAGTGTTGCAGTCAACACATACTGTCATCCAAAACTTTAGTTTGTATTAAACGAGAGGCTTGAAGTCTCACCGCTAGCGAACAAGGCCATTATTGTTAACTTGGCAGTTCTAATAATAAAAAAAAATAGCTATCATGTTAATTTCCAATCGATAGATTTCCTTTTCTTTCGATCGGTTTGGCTTTTTCTCTGCTATTTTTAGAATTAAAGATGAAAGCTAGCGAGAAAAGTGAATCGATGAAAATGACGTACATACGTGAGCGTGACAGACATTTATATTGGCTATTATCGATACTAATTTATACGCATAGAATTTTTGCAATTCATTAATCTCATAAAGTTGATTTGAAAGACGAGCTCACGAAGAAATAACAGAGGACAATGACTTGTTCAAGCAGAACAAAAGAAAAATTTGACTCTGCTCGCGTGTATAGACGCTGCACAATCTTCAATTAGAGATTCTCTTATCATAGTCGAAGACACGCAAAGCACACAAGCGTATAAATATACCTACTGTCTCGAACTTCAAGACACATTCATTTCTCTGACAATATTCAAATCTTGATTCGACATGTGAATCTTTGTAATTGGATCAACGAGATTATGACACAATTTTCCTCATTAGAGAAAACTTTCAATACATAATTTCTGTATAAATAGTTATTAGTAGGAGTGAATAACTCACGCTCACATGAGTAATAGCCACTCGCGCCCACCACATGTGTGAGCTTTATACTCTTAGTCATCACTGAAAAATGTTAATTACAAAAAAACGTTTTGATTAGCCAAAGTTCATTTTATATTAAAATTATTCTGGGTGTATGATAAGGGAAAATTTTCTTGCTCACAGTTGCTGTTCTTTGTTTTTTTTTAAATATTATTTGACAACCACAATTCGTGCATAATTGATACGTGTCAAACCATAACAAATAAATAGTCATGTTTTTTGATAATGAAAAGACCTCGATTGGCCCAAGCAAATAGAAATAAGCCATTTCATATTCTCAGGTCTATAATGCAAACACGAACATTGTGAAGAAGAAAAAAAAACTTAGCTCGTCTTGTAAAATTAAATTAGGGAAATTGAATAAATCCTTTTTTCTTTATAATTCAATTAAATAGATTTCCAAAGGTAAAAGAGTTTAGAGAAAATTATCTGATCAAACAATCTCAACAGATAGTTTAACGTATATGATTCATCTTTTTCATTTTTTTCTATGATATGAAATCTAAATTATATGTGATCCTGACCAGATGTGACTTTTATTTTGGTTTCTTGTATAAATATCATATTTTAAATTCGTTCTTGCATTTTCTTTTGTCGAAAGGAATGGTATATAAGGCTATCATCAGTGATAGATGTAATAAAAAAGAACGCCAAAGCAGCTGCTATCATTTATTTCATAGAAATGCGACCGAGTAATGTTATTGTTATTCTGTCTTTTGCGTTCGTTTTGATCTTACAGATATGATATCGCATTCAGTCTCAATAGATTCCTCTTTTTCCCTTTTTTTTTTCATTGCTTTTTATATTGTAGAACACAAAACACAAATTATTTAATGGCGTCTAAAACACCAACATCAGCAACGGCTTTAGCTGAACAAAATGCTGAAGATATTCACGAACAATATGAAAAATATTTACATGCTGGAAGGTCGTTTAGTTTTAACAAAAAAAAAATACATTTTTTTTTCTCTCATTCTTATAGTGGTGGCAAACAACGCAGCAAAGTCGAAGTACAACTGAATTCACAGCATCATGATGCTAGCGGTGATACAAGAAAGATTGTACAAGCTATGGCTAATAATGAAAAAAATCAAAAACATGAAAAAAAACAATAGATTGACTATTCTGTTTCATTCATGTTTAAACTAAGTTTAATGGTATATTTTCGTACATTTGTTAATTGTGACAATGTAAGAGATTTAAACTCATTTGTTTTATTTTCTTCATTTGAATAAATATGTTTTTTTCCTTCTATTATTTGCCTATTGATATAACTATGATTGAAAGGGATTAAAATTTTAAATTAGTAAAATAAACTACGCTATTTCGCCATTAAAAACATATATTTTGAGACAGATTTATAGATTAAATATTTTCTTTCGAAGTGTTTTAATATGATAAACTTCACCAAATTATCCAATCAAAATAATTTTTCATATTTTCATAAAATACGCATTTCAGTAAAAGTTACTTATAGAATGTTTATTGATCGACAACGATTATATATATAATACTTACATCGAATATCGTACACTTCAAACAGGGTACCAGCTAAATGACTAATCTTCAATACTTCATGCTTTATGAGAGTAACGACCTTTACGATACTTCCGTTTGTAATTTTTCATGTAATTTTGCAAACAACTATTTATGCTTCGTTTACGACGAAATCTGAGGGCAAAAATGGAGACCAGTATATAAACATTGAGCGAATTCTTCTTTAAACGATTTAGCACAAAAACAAATGGTGCGAGAGATCATTACTAATCTAGTATCAAATCCAAATCGATTATATTGAGAAATCAATAGCATTCATAAACAAAATTCAGGAAGCATTTATTTCGAGATGAAAACATCGATGGCAAAAAACAAGCTCATAGTTTCAATCGAATATGTCTTTTTGAATAATGCCGAATCAGAGATGTCAGATGGGTTGGGTTCGCACTGGAACCCTTGGGATTGGGTCAGTTAGAGTTTAACCCTAAGCCAACCCAACGGGTGGGACACGCAATTTGAAAAATTTCAAACCCAACCCAGCCATCAAAATTTTAAGATAAAATTTGTCGGTTAACCCATCATATGGTGCATGTTTTTAAAAAATAATTGGAGAAAAGGCTTTTTCAATAAAGATGTCGTCGCGATTCAGTAAAGATGGTCAGCGCTTCTCGATATTTATTATTTAGTCGGATAGTCAAGTGTAACATACATAAAGCACTAGTCATCTTTGTTTTTCTTCTCTCTTTATTTCACTTATTTTATCTGTTTCCACTTTATTTCTTTTCGTTTGTTTACTCCGCTGTCGAAGTAGACTCCACTATCTGGTTCATTATGTCTTTTGTTTATGCTGATAGACACAAGTATTTATAGGAAAATACGCTAAATAGAAATCCAAGAAACCTGTTATCATTTTCTAAAATACGCAGAAACTGCTTCCGTTGTATAATAGGCATTTATTTACTATTCTAGGGAAGTCGTTACGTTTTAGGAAGGTTGTGTAATTCATTTTAAAATATACTGAGCTCGTCCTTTTTTTATTTGAAAAAATGTTATATCAGTTATTATATGTGAATATATATTCACATATTATAACATATTTTTCACATAAAAAAAGGAAGAGCTAACTATATCTTAAAATGTATTATAAGGAAGTTTTGGGATAGTCTGCATTTTTTTATTTCATAGCCTGTGGAAAGATCACTTACATATTACAAAGAATCCTTACATATTACAAAGAATCCTTACATATTACAAAGAATCCTTACATATTACAAAGAATCCTTACATACGCACATTGAAAGTTTCATTCGTATCAATACATAAAACGAAGTTAAGAGTCGCAATTGTCAGGGTTAATTCATTGGGTTACCCAATGGGTTGGGTTCAAGATACTCAACCCAACCATACGACCCATGGGTTGAAAGAAAAATTTATAATTTGACTGGAACCCGGTCATGAAGCAATCGACTCGGCTGGACTGACCCAGCCACTCGAGAAAAAATCAACCCTCGGCATCTCTGTGCCGAATCTCACTGTTTTCATACTCTGTAAATCATGACCTTATTCGAATGAGTTCGATTAATATCGTTCAGCGAATGGAGAATTTCAGAAACATATACTTACATCGGGATTGTTTCATTGTCGAATATTATCTTCATAACATTTCTGACTTTGACTTGCATGATAGAGTAAAGTGCAGATGCAGTGAAATAAAAACAAAAAATACGTAATCTCACCTGACAAACCAACGAAGACAACTTTCACACTAAAGTTCCAAATAAAGCATCAATGACTCAACGATGTATAGTTAACTAATTTGAAAATTTCCAATTTTAATATTAAATCAACTAATTACACTCTCAAAACTAAGGAAAAATCTTTTAATATCATAAACATTGAAATCCTCATGTCGAATGAATGAAATTACAGTCACTATCAGTGACTCTGAATAATTTTTAACTGTTAATTATTTTACCAAATCATGAAGAAGATTTTTTCTTCAATATTTTGTAAACGTCGATAAAAATAATCTGTTTGATTGTTCAAGACTTCGATGATGGTCTAAATTCTTGGTATTTATTGAATCATTTTATATCAATACACTGTATTCGTCGAATCATAATTTATTCATAACTATTTATAAACTTCTGCAGTTCTTAGTTAAGTTTTTAATTATTTTTGCAACAAAACAAGTTGTGATTCTTCACTGATTTACTTCTGTATCTAGACACGGTATAGTCATTTTAGAAATATGATGATTCAACATTTGAATTTCGATTATGTAAAAAATCTAGTTGACTTTCTAGATTGGAGGCCTTTCAATTTGCGTAAGTATTGGCACACAGAAACTTTTGATATAGCTTATAACTTACGTCATTCTATATTTAGAAATAGAAGTCAGATGACTCATTTTCTCTTCCCATTTTTTTTATTTTCTGTATACAAATATTGACTTACGCAAGACATACTGTAACCAAATGCAGTGGGTATAAAAAACATTCATTTCTCATCATTTGTAGGCTAAAGATTGTCTCTTTTAAATTTTATCGAGAATTATGTTACGAGCTGTTAATCAAAATAATGCATCAACACAATTCGTCCCGCTCAAAAGTATAAATATTCATGGTAAAATTCGCTTATTTGCAGCTGATGTGACAATTACGCAGGTATTTCGCAATGATGAACCAACGCCAATCGAAGCTGTTTATTGTTTTCCAATCGAAGAACAAGCAGCAATCTATGGATTTGTGGCTCAAATTGATGAACGAAATATTGTTGCTGAACTGAAAGAGAAGAAAGAAGCACAACAAGATTATACCCAAGCATTACAGCGCGGCCATGGAGCATATCTCATGGAACAAGACGAAAAATCACAAGATAATTTCATCATCAACGTTGGTGCATTACCACCGTCGAAAGAATGTACAATAACAATTTCGTATGTTACTGAGCTGGAACTTGTTCAAGGTTCCACCATTCGATTTGTAGTTCCGACGACAATTGCACCACGTTACAATCCTGATAAGCATGGAATAACATCACCAGCGGGTACCACTACGAAGTACGTACAAACAAGTCCGTATACGATCGAATTCTGCTGTCAAGTAGAAAACTTGGGTGGTTCACAAATTGCACGCATAAATTCACCATCGCATCCGATTGAAATAGATCTTGCGCAACGAGATTCCTACACAGTGAAATTAGCTCAGAATAATACACATCTAGATCGTGATATTCTCATCAGTATTGAACTTGCTGAAAAACATGATAATTTAATTGCAACCATTGAGTCTGGTGCCGTCATGGCTACTTTTATGCCTACAGAGGATGATTGTCAGCGTGTAACTAAATTTGGTCACCAAACAAATGAGTTTATCTTCGTGGTAGACTGTAGTGGATCTATGAAAGATGAAAGCAAGATTGAATTAGCTCGACAAGCCATATTGCTCTTTCTAAAAAGTTTACCGATGAACTGTCATTTCAATATTATTCGTTTTGGATCAGGTTACGCNGCTCTTTTCAATGATATTTCTGTGATTTACAATGAAGAAAATGCTCGAAAAGCTGAAACACTCATTAAGACTATGCAAGCAAATTTAGGTGGTACTGAACTAGTAAGTATTCCTCAAAGATGTCTTTAAATATAGTCTAATAAATGTTTTATTTTAGTTAGAACCTCTCAAATGGCTGGAAAAAAATTCGCCAACTCAAGGACGATCTAGACAAATCTTTCTTCTTACTGATGGTGAAATTTCCAATGTGACCGATGTACTCGATCTATGTCGTTCGATGGCTTCATCAAGCCGAATTTTCTCGTTTGGTTTGGGTCATTCACCGAGTCGCTCGCTAGTGAAAGGTCTTGCTCGAGCAACAAATGGTCGATTCGTTTTTATTCCTCCAAATACCACAGTCGACGTTCACGTTGGAGAACAATTACGAAAAGCTCTTCAGCAATGCATCACTAATGTAAAAGTGACATGGAATCTTGGTACAACAGGTATAGAAACAGCACCAACTCAATTGCCTCCAGTCTATGCTCAAGATCGTTTAATTGTCTATGGTCTCTTCGATAATCAATCGAATGCATTCGATCATAATTCTTCGGTTGAACTTAAAGTTGATCAACAACAGTTGAGTGTCGCAAAAATCAATCGAATACCTAGCATCAGCGAGGATGGTATGATTGCACGTCTTGCAGCAAAAGCACTCATTTTGGAATTGCAACATGCTAAAAGAAAGACAATTGGCAGCCAGCAATCACGCTTTCAAACACTTGTCGATGAACCAAACAACGCAACAATATTGGATGTAAAAGAAAATGAAAAGAAGCGTATTATTGAATTGTCATTGAAACACAAGATTTTAAGTCCACATACAGCTTTCATCGGTATCGAAAAACGAACAGATGGATATAATACAGATATGGTTCTTCGAGAAGTGCCGATTCAAATATCGGCTGATGACCAAATATTAACATCGAGTCCACAAATGCGCATCAATACAGCTAGATATTTTCCCTCATCAAATATTTCCTATACAAGGTCCATTGACGTTGGTTATCGTGGTGGTCGTGGTGGCAGTTTTATTTGCAATCGAAAAATGAATGACTTAAGCAGCAGCCCGCTTGGATTGAGTTTCATGATGCAACAACAGCCGCAGCAGATGTCTGTGATGTTCCAACAGTCTCGTATGTCGCCAATCTTCTCCAGCCAGTCTAATACATCAAGTTTAATAAAAAGCTGCAGGAGAATGAGGTCGAGATCAAGGTCTCACTCGCCACCGCAGTGTGATGAGATGTCTAACCAGCGCAGTCGCAAGCAATCTAGTCATGTTAGAATACCATCAGAGACCTTAGAATGGCCGACAAACAATCAGGACATTGTTCGTCACTTGATCGATATACAAGACTTCAATGGTCTTTGGCACCTGGATGCTGAATCCATTCGAAATTTAACAAGTAAACTGCTAGCTGATTTTGAATCGATACATACTGATGTATCAGTACTCACATCGGCGATCGTTCTTATTCTACTAGAAACACGTTTTGGTGAATTTGCATCTATGTGGTATGGTGTCGCACAGAAGGCTCGCACAATTATCATTGAAAAACTTGGCAAAGATCCGAAAAATCTCGATACTTTACTTGAAAGCATTCGAAAAAAACTGTAAATTGAATATTTATTTGAATGTATCGAATAAAATACGAGTTTTTTACAATCTAATAAAATTTCAGAAAGTAACAGTCAAATTTTCGTATAGCATCCAAAACAGAAAAGCATGTGTGTTCATACAGTCGCTTATTTCGAATAAAATATAAGTGCTATTACTACGAATAAAACTCTTAGCATAAACATAAAGAATACGCACAATATTTTGTTACTTTACCATGAAGAGTCATTTATATCAACTCATCCATCTATGATTAGGGATGTCACATTCAAATTAGTTAAACTTTGAAAATTAGTAGATAAACCAAAAGGAAAAGCGGCTCCTAATGGATTCTAGAATCCGCTCGGATCAATTTTGATTAATGAGTTTATCTCAATATTTTAAACAATTCACAGTTGCTAAGGAGAACAGCGAGACTCATATACGTAGGATCTATGATTTTCATCATGTTTTGAAAAAATTACGAAAGTGATCATTCATTTTTTCAAAGATCTAAATGGTCTATATATCGTTTCTTGCATCTAAATGCTTAGAAAAAGACTTACAGATTTTATTGTACACAAAAAGAGAAGAACCGAAGGATTTATTTGTCATATTATTCTATGACTGGGCATGTGTCACAATAGTTCTGAAAAAAACTATTTAGCCTTTTTGTAATATAGACGATACTGTTGAAAGAAAGAATACTATTTTGTTTCTACCGACGACTCTGTCTGTGTATTGATTAATTCTGCATGTTAAATTTCAAAGTTCTAGCAAGTACATCAGTATGACTTGGTTTCCAACGATCGGTTCAAATAAATGAACTGACAGCTATGTACAAGTTTTGTTTTAAATATAGTAGTGAATGCTATCGCAAAAAGTGAAAAATACATGAATCATTGCTACTTACTACGTAATTAATAAATTCATCACTCTATCCCATATTTTATGAAAAAAAGTTTCAAATTGCATGTGTTTCATGGGATTTGCAAGTTATTTTTTAACTTTTCCCTTGACAGCAAATGGAGTTGCTGGATAACCTTGTACAGGATGTTAATGATTACGAGACTTTATGTTGCGAAGACGAATATCAATCCAAGAAGCTACAACAGAAAACCTTAAAAAGCAAATTAGTCTAACGGAATAAGTCTTTATATTAGACTAAAAAGAAAGCAAATGACAGCGATAAGCCATAGATGTCATAATACCCTACCACAGGATAACGAGAGTTAAACGGCGTAATACCCGCTAGAATGTGCACGTGCATCGAGTGGCATATTCACCTTGCGTTTCCTACCAGGAGTAATCACCTTCTCTCGTGACTTTTCAGGCAATGACTTCGTTACCATAACCTATAACCATATGTTAAGGTAATGAAGTCATTACCCTAAAGGTCACGTCGCCGGATAAGATGCGCCAGGGTTTTTCGATTGATTTGGATCGAAATGTATGTTAGTTACGGCTACTAAAGCCGTTACCCGGTGTAACGGGATTATGCCTTCACTCCGATAAGGAGTCGATACTGATCTTCGCATATCTTCAAACATCCACCAAAACCCATAAAAATTCACTGGAATCCAGTAGAATCCAGCAGAATCCAGAAGAATCCATAGAATCCACAGAATTCACGAGAAGACGTAAGAATCCAAGGATCCAGGAACCACTTTTCCCCCTTTGGACTGTTATTTTTCATATGCTGAGCTGCTTTGTCAACAGCGATACAACCTAACAAAGTTGCATTTAAAAGAGAAGCAAAAAAATCATGAAAAGGCACAAAAAGAAAACACAATATACTAATTAAATTTCTCTTACACATCTTTATGTTATCACAACAATTTTTTTCAGAGAGAATCACCATCGCATGAAAAGAAAAATATTTGTTTTTAGTAGATTACTGCTTCGCAATCAGTGAACAATATTTCGTACTGATTGAAGCATACGAAGACGATTGATCATAAGTTGTGACTCGAATTTTATTATTACAAACGTTTCTTGGCATGCTAGACTAATGTATGTGTTAGAACATTTATGAAAATGAGCCATTTTATACACTCTACAAGCAGCAACCCAAAGACAAAATACCATAGACGGAAACAATCATAAATTAATTAATGTTATTTCTCTGCTCTAGATGCATACTTCAGTTCAAGAGATCGTAGTTGAAAACAAATAATTCTTATGAGAGATCAACATTTGCTATTATTCTCTTTTATCATAGTAATAGTCACTGACTTTATTGCATTGAGCATGAACTGAAAGTCAGTTTTTTTGAAAAGACTGTTTTTTGTCACTTTAAATTACAGGCAAGCATGTGGTTCGATAGTTAAAAAAAGATTGAGAATATTATGTGAAATTTATTGCAACGTTCAAGTAAGTATTTGACGTTTCTTTGTGTTATCAAAATTAGTGATTACCAGAAAGATGTCGACTACTCAATTCTCAATCATATAAGCTCTAAATCAACACTCTTCAAATTCCATTAAATTTAAATTGTCTTTCTTTTATTAATACATAAGACTATACATGATTAATTTTTGTTGTAAAACTTTATTACGGTGAATATTTCAAAGATTTAATCGGATCTCGTCTCGCGCTGCTCATTTTACCGTCTGTTATAAATTTATAAAGTTCTATTATTGTTTCTAAAACGACAGAATCTATCCCGAAATTTTCATGTTATTTTTTGAAACACGAAAGTAAATGATGGCTACAAATTTGTATGCAATATACACGCACAGTCTATTTCATCGAAGAACAGCTAAAGGTTGTCAACGGAAGAACGGACAACAGAAGTTATACTGAAGAAATAGGCCGTTGTCTGCTCGTTGACAGGGTGTGGGTGTGGATGTGCTTGTATGGAAAAATACTTGCACACCCACACCCTAAAATTTGTTGATCAACGTACAAAATTGATAGAAAGTTTCAAGGAACATGATCCAAACACTGATGAAATTACAGGTAATCTATTCGAATCGATATTATTATTATCATCATCATCATCGATTTTTAGATGTAACACACCATCATGGTTTACCGGATTCACCTGTATTAGTAACGGCTGAAGAAAATCAAAATGGTCAAACGCGTGATGATATATCCTCAAATATTGATTGTAATGAAAATAATGATTTACATGTCGAATCACGACTGCCTACAGATTATACAGGTTCAATTTTAACAACAAGAATACAATATTACATTGACCAAAATAGCCTTTCAAAATTTAATCCTCATACAACTTTACGTGGTGAAATATTATCGCTTCTTTTTGATGATGTAACAAAAACATACAATTTACTGCAAGTCATTCTTGTTGATAATATTTGTCATATATATGTATTTATATGAATTTAGTTATCCTAATCATGATGAATATATGATCATGGCTAAATCAATTGTTGAAAAACTGTCTACTCCATCAGCTTTAGCTTGTGAAGCTACAGTAAGAACAACTAATAAATTGATTCAAATTGAATAACTTCTCATTTGTATAGAATGAATGGCATGAATCGATAAAACAAAAATTTAAACGTGAACGTAGACCTTTACAAATGGATAATAAATTGGTGAAGCTTAAACAAACTAAATATAATCATGGTAAAGAAAATGGTCGACCGAAAAGAAAAAGTGTTATTGCACAAGCTGAACGTCGAACGAATGACATAGTAAGTGATAAAGTAATTAATGCGATGCAAAGCAGAAGCATTTATGTAGTCCGTCGCGAGTTTTGTTTTGTTTCTTTCTAACTTGCGTACGCATAGAAAAAAACTCATTAAGTGGCACAATGATCTACAAAACCATAAATGCTAGAAAATCGATTCAAACTAGGTATGAAAGTTTCAAGATCGAACTTGTTACATCTTTTTTCAAATCTTCAATCTGAGGTTCCGTTTACTCACAAATGTGGTTCCAAAATGACGATTTTGAAAGGTTTTTATCGCTTCAAGACTTTAAAATAATTAAATGACGTCGTCAACTTATCTTAGCCAATAGTCTATTCGTTTACAGCTAATTTAGGATAATGATTCATGGAAATAATTAATCAAGCAATCAAAATTGTTTCATAAGAATCACTCACTATGAATAAAGTTTTCCTAGCTATGAAATTCGTCATGTCTACATTAAAAGAGTATTTCTTCGAATTCAAGATTTTTCGGAGTAGATCTGATTCGAGCTTCGCATCGCATTTCGTATACGAGTGAAACTCGAATACCATCTAGTTTTATATTGTATTCATATTGTATATTTTAATAGCCATTTATCAATTTAAATGATCGTCAAAATGAAAATTTTTCGTCTTTGGTCAATCAGATGGAAATTGAATTACTTAAAGACAATCCTGATAATAATATTTTTCATAATCTCTGGAGTCAGGCGTTTAATATTCGTCGTTTACATGTTAGTGAATTACTTGAGAGGTTTCCTGGTTATCATCGTGCAGATTTGGTAAGAGATATTAATGATAATTAAGAATTATTTTTCGAAATATCCGATATAAGAACATTTTGGTTTAATCTCCGATGAATTTTTTTCTAGCTCTTGGCAGAAGTACAAGAAACTGTTGGTATTGATCTTAATGAAAATGTAGACACTCTATTACCAAAGTTCTTCGAATGCTTACCAGATAATAATTGCTATTTATCAGGTAAGAAAATTTAAAACGCAATGTGTACAAAAGCAAGGAAAAGATTGAACCTATATCTATATCGACCTGAGTAACTTTTTTTCTACTTATTGAGTAAGAACAAATTTAGCATTTTCATCATATAAATTCCAAAACTTGAAAAATAGAATGTATTTGATTCTGAAATTTTCTTCAAGTTTGTCACTGACTCGGATAATATATTTTGTAATAATGATATAACTCTCAGGGTTCTTTCTACTATAGTCATCTTCTAAAAATAATTATATTTGATAAAAGCATTAATTTTTCAGTTCTTTTGTTGTAGACGTATTACCTATTCGAATCATTCGAATTTTATGCAAACGATTCGGTGACTCAGTTGGTAATGTTTTCACATACCAGGTAAATTAGTTATTTATCTATTCATTAGACACTAGCTTTTTGAACTTTATCCTTAGGAAGTGCTTGTACCGTATCCTTGCATTAAAATTCTCGAAGGCAAGTTTGAACTTTATCTTGACTTCCATCTCGTTGCAGAAACCAATTCATGTTCAACAGCTGTTGCTCTACTCTTGTCACTTTATCATATTTTTTAAGTTAGATTTGCAAATCACAATAGATGTTGTCGACTTCTTTACAGTATATTATTTGAAGATGCACATCATCTTAATAAATCATTGAAGAACTTGTTAAACAATTGGAATTACAAAATTATTAATCGACCACTAATAAAAGCGCAAACAGTTATTATGAACATGACTGAATGTTTTACTCAACCATCAACTGACAATGAAAACGCATTATCTTCATCCAACAATTGTACTCAAGTAAGTAGCTTATCAAGCTTTAGAAAATGAATCATAGTTTTGAGATCGTAGTCTTAGTAGGATGATAATAGCAGCTTTCCAAAAATATCTAGACATAAAAAAGTTAATATTTTTTATAAGAAAATAAATTCTTTTACTAAAGCTCAACTTGGAATCATCAACGTGACTATAGTTATCCGTAAATTGCAATTTAAAAGAGTATTATAGAAACCAGAAGCAGTTTTTATTTCACAATGTAACTACGTAGTATCATTATGAGAAGAGTTACATTCCTGGACTATTTTGCAAAATAGAAGTACAATAATATTGTGTTATTGCCTATCGAATTCACTGAGAAAACGTTATGCTATATCACTTAATGAAATTCTTCGAGAATATCTGTCAGATAGTTAAAAATTTCTTTTCGACATATTTTTCCTTTTTAGCGCCTTTGTTCACTAATATATTTTATAAACCATGCATTCTATGTTTGCTTCCCTTATAAAAATCTCAAATCAAAGCTATTGAAGAAACGCTTTTCCTTTTCAAAGAATACTTGAAAAAACCCTCAATACTCTCTATTTCATCATTCAATGTTTTTATTTCTTTTACTACACCTTTAGATTGATGACACAACATTCAACAAACTCAGCAAACTCAATGTTCTTCATCATGTTCAACATTAACTACTTCAAAAAATAGTGTTCAAGATTGTCTTAAACCGATCTGTGAAAATGATTATGACCAACCTTCAGATTTTTTGATGAAAATGTCTTCAATCATTCATCAACTACTTCTATTCTGGTGAATGATTCTCAGTTAAAGTCATCAATGGTTCTTCAATATGTGACTCAGTCATCAATTAATACTCAAAGATTTACCGAGGATCGTAATGTACAAGAAAAAAAAGAACTATATGCGTTTAAAACACCCTTGCAAGCGATAGAAAAATGAACTTCAGCTTGATCCACCTAATGAAAATACAATATCTAACTCCAACCTCAAACAAAAACGTAAACAGAGACAATCATCATTTTCATCAACGACATCCCAAAGACAATCTAGCCGACTCGGAGCAAAGCGAGTTCGTGTATTGTGAAACGATTTTAAAGACTCAATTGTTGTTTTCTCGCCTCTTTTTTTTACTTAAATATTTCGTTTTTGCATTTCCGATTTTATGTGTTAAACTTTGATAGCTGCCTATTATATTAAAGAAGAGGAGGTGTTTTAACAATTGATAAAAAATTCTTTGTCATATTTTACCTTCATCCAACTCGCCCTGTATATGTTAAAGTTTTGCAAAACGCAAAATTATTTCTTCACAGGAATTTTTCACTCGAATACTATCATCTATACTATTGAGGGCCATCATAGAGTAGATGATCTACATCTATCTGGATTAGTGCTAAGTAAGTCATATATATTATTGAAAAGCCGGATTAAATAGATGATCGATATCTATAAAAAAAACACTAATGGTTAAATCATGAACAACTATAAGAAACAGGAATGGTTAGAGTATCGTTAATTCCAATGATGACTGTTGGCTCTAGGTCATCGATAGTTATGCGAAGGAAGATCAATGAGATCGTGCATGGTGTGATTATTGGCGCGTACAGTTTCCTACAGTAGAATATTATGTTTATTATAACGATTATATTTTTGTTTAGGTTGACCACGGCTGCTTATTTCGAAGTAAGCTTTATTTCTTTACATAGAAAAGTTTTTTTTTTTGTTATAGATTGTTTTCCATTTCACATTTAGCAGCTACTCTATTCGTCTTATGTTTATTTTTTGCCTGACGCGGATAAATATTCAATGAATGCTTAAATGTCAGTTTTCTTCTTTAAATATAGTCTTCTTTCTTTTCTAGATCGATGCCATTTTTCGATTTTGAAGTAAGTCTATTTTGTTTAACAAATGATTCTTTTCGTGTTTCAGACTTGAATGAGATGCTAATTGTCATGCTAGTTTATCGGTCGAAATAACTGGTTATTGGTTTGCTGTGGATGAGTTCACTATCTTGATATGGAAGTAAGTTTATGGTTTTTGCAGTTTGTTTTTTTGAGCAAGACTTATTCACGGGTTTGAAGTAAACAATATTTTTTCTTTCGTATCTAAAGAGGGACCCCTTGGAAGTGATGCATAGTTTTCGAGTTGAGCTACCGTACATATGGTCGATCTCAGTGAGATAAGGAAAACCTCTGAAGGATGCCTTTCGTTAGTTCTTCCTTCAAAAGTTATCCTTATGTTATCAGAATTTCAATGAAATTCGAAGGAGGAGATCTTTGTACCTGTCGAATTGATGTTGAGTTTGAGCCCAGTTTGTCAAATAGATCTTAGTGAAATATAAAAAGCTCGAAATGAACGATGGCTCATAAGTCTTCTATAGAAAGTTGTAGACATTTTCTTGAATTTTAACCTATAGTATAGCAGATATCAGTGAATTGAATGAGACTATTTCTATTTGAAATTTCATGAAGAGAAGAATTGATTTATTATGGAAATGTCCCGCAAGGTTTATTTCACAAGAATGCATATTTCCTAGGGATGGTTAAGTTCACGGAAAATATCACATTTCATCATCCTTTTTTTGGCACTAGTGGTACTGTTGAACTTTGCATACTCTGGAAAAGAGGTGTGCTTTTGAAAAAAGCCTTTGGAACATTTCCCTGCACTGAAAAAAAAGGCGTCAGACGAATCCAAGACGGTTTCGTGGAGCGTTACAATATTCCGGAGGTTACCGTGCACATCCACGGAATCTCTACGAAGTTTAGTAAAGAACAAGGTTTCGTATTAATCTTCTGGAATTTTTCAAATTGCAAAAGGTTTCGTGATAAGCTCTCATAGGTTTGGTATGTTACTAAATTTTTTAATATACCCTGTGATAATTTCACAATAGTGATAATTATACAGATACGACCTCTCTTTGACGTTACGTATGACTGACTAAAATGGAAACCAATGATATAATCAACCGGTATCCACTTATTTTCGATCGTTGTTCAATAGATTTCTGTAATAAACTTTTTAATTAATTTTTATAATTTTTTTATTAGATCATCTGTTGATTACTTTCCTTGTCGAAGTAGCTACCGTCCTTCTAAAGAATTTAAAGATTGTTAAAAAAACTGTGTTGTTTGTTGTTGTGGTCTTTTAAAGTCAGTTGCCTTTCTTTCAACACAAAAACAAATTACATTGAAAATTATATTTTTTATTCAGGTAGCCGTTGATTGGATTTTTCACTAGTTGTTCAAAAGTTGGCCTTGAATCTTGTTTGGTTTATATAGTTTGATAATTCTGATAAGAATAAACAGCTGAAATTTCTGTAGCAATTGTTCAATACA
>OENM01001103.1:0-44853 GCA_900239745.1 Rotaria magnacalcarata | reverse complement strand
TGAGCTAAAAATTTGGATTTATGGATTTCAGACTTTGCTCTTTCGAATCCAAACATCAATTTTGAAATAAAAATTTTATCGAGGGCTTCGAATACTGGAGGCATGCTTGAGGGTCTCATGGATCCTCTTTTAAATCACTAATAAACTTCATTTGTTTCAATCTTCTTATATCATAACTGTTAAAATCTTATTATCGTAAGATGAAGTATAGAATAAAATAATAGAAGATTTAAAAAAGAGCTTCAAATTGAAATCTAAAGTGAAAACATTATAGATAATAATGGAGAAAACTTTCAGGAAAATAATAACTGCTTATAAGAATCTAAGAAGAATACTTCAAACTATAATTAATGCAATGAGAATCTATAAAAGCGAAACCTCAACGCTTAGTCATTCATTTAGAAATACTCGATAATTCTCTAAAAATTATCATCCGATTGCATATGTTAAACATTTGGACGTTCAATATTCTTGAGTAGATCTAAAACTTCAATAATAATAATATTTACTAATAATTCAAAACATAACCAAACAATGTCGGAACATACTCTCGAAAGCTTATGAAAAATTGTTTGATAGTGATAGTTTAAATAACATGCGCAATCTTGTTCGAAAAAGAAATATGAAGCTATTTATTTGATAATGTCACTTAATATTGAAAAGTCACTTGGTATAACACGAGACCTATCTTAAATTCAGTGTTAAGACCATTGCAATCAACATATACTGGCTTTCATTTTATTATTTTCTTCAAAAGAATTTTTTGTTTTTCGACTTAGAAACTCTAGTCACTTTATTACTTACTTTAACTCGTCTTGGATTAAGTAATCGATAATGGGGTACAGCAATATTTAAAAATCGATCGAGAGCAATAAATGACATAATGAATGATGATATAATAATAAGATTTTTCGAAAAAGAATAAAAACGACAAATTGCTGTGGGTACATCAAAATCACGATATTCCATTATAGCAATGGCTGGTACAACAATTAAACATGTCCATAGATCGACACATGCAAGAATCAGTATGAATATCACTGATGTTGATTTTGATGAATTCCAACGATTTCCATATGCTAATAGGATAACGCCATTGCCAAGTGTACCAATGACTGACACCAACGTAAAGTAGGTTATAAGGCTAATGTTAATCAATGACGTCATAATTATTTTGTATTAACTAATAATTCACCTAAATAATAGACGAATAAAAATTTTAATAGATAATTCAGTGTCAAACCTCTTCTCTATTGTTATCGTATTTTGTCTTATATTCCTGACTTTTTCACTGTTTTCCTTATGTGTTAGATTTAATGTTATCTTTTTATAAAGTTATCAAGAGAATTATCTTGGGTAAAGAAACAAGAACCAAACGCGATTTTCATCGAATGTAATATAAAGATCGGTTGAAGTTAAACTGCATGGAGGAAGATTACTAATGTTGAATAGCATTTCCTACTTCTCAGTACTCAATAGCAATATGCACTTTATGATTTATCTTAACACCATGAATTTCTTTTGACAGGACATGGGTTTTCTATCTACAATTCTCTTCCTAGTTTTATTCTCTTATTCTTTCCTTTATTATTACTTACTGTAAACATACTTCACTGCAAAGAGTTCTAGTAAATGTTTTACAATAGAAAAGAAAATAGCAGGAAGAAGAAAATAAATATATATATGAACCCTCACAGAATGCGATTCGCAATAAATGTATACACTACAAGAGAGTATATTTTTATAAGAAAAATAAAATAAAAGAGTTGAGTAGTAATTAAACACCAATAAGCGAATAAGCATATCATGATGGTTATCATCAGCTTAAATGCATTAATTAATCTGAAAGAAAATATCGTTTAATCGGGTTTGTATTAATTTCTTCCTGATAGGATGATTTCTTTGAATCTGACTTAATATGTTTCGTGACAACATCCATAATAATATAGTCGAAATAAAAAACTCTATCATATGTTCATTAATATTATAAAATATTGATTATTATATAGGGAGGTTCACTTCTCATGACAAGTGAAAATGTTTTCTAACAATAGTGTCTCAGTATGTTTTCTTCTTTTCTCTTTTGGAAACTCTTGAAAACTAATAGAGCTTTCTATATTTATCTCTGAATTTGGATAGTTATAAAAATCAAATGAGAAATCAACTATGGATGTTGAGTACAACAAAAGGTAAAAAACTTCTCTTCAACTGGAATGAATCAACTATAATTAACTTTTCTAAAATACACACCCTAGAGAAATCCTACATTCGGAAAAAATAACGAATACGTTATTGACTTACACATGTTATTGTTTCTTGTAAGGAGACTGGGTCAATATAATTATTTACGAAGAAATACGAATGCATAAAAAATATATATTCGTATCGTTATATACTACGGACAAAGTATCTATTTCCTCTTGTATCTGACCTAAGAAAAAGTACAAATTATCTATTAAGAACATAAAAGAAATATATTCTTACAGCATATGAAAGAATTCATCAAGAAGTCATACATTTTAATCAAAATATTGTTCGCATATTTACATGAAATCTTACAAATACGAACACTAACACGTTTCATGTAAAATATGCACTGAAAAATATTCTTACTAAATCTGAACCATTACAATGGAAACATAATCAATTCTGAATGAAGTAAAATATATTACTAGATAATATTTAGATTAAACAAATAACAACTCGATAATTGAAAAATTCATAGAATTATAATGTGAGAAAGCTGATTTAGGAGGGATTTTTTTATAAAAGAGAAAAACAGTCTAAAAAAATGTCAAGATAATCAAACAATCACATATTGACAATATATGAGCCATATTTCATTAAAGACAGAAGAAAAAGCATCTCACGACTTATTATATTAGTGAATCAAACTATAACATATAACACTATTATGATGAATATAAGTGGAAAAAAAACAGGAAAGAAAGAACGAATAGACAATGAGAAGAGCGTCAGTAATTATTCGTGCGTTCATAATATATCTCGAAGATATGATTTTCTTCAGAAAAGAAATAAGAGAAATTTACCGATTTTTTTTTATAAATTAAACAAACAAAATCTTATCAAGCTCATCTTCTTCTTATAAGTACGCATCATCCCAAAATATGACATAGTAAACTCACAATATTTAATGGGTGACTTGTGTTTCGTCTAACCTCTTCTGAACACCGGCAAATGTTACCAGGTGTTCGGAATAGAGTATTTTTGCTATATTTAATGTAACACCTGGAGATTGTAATAAACACCGTCGGTAGTTTGAAAGGAAATTCTAAGGGTACTTAAACGTGGGGTCCGTAAAAGAATTTATAAGGATATTGCAATTGATATAAAGTCTTTCTGCTCTTATAGATAATAATAGGTTGCATTTTTGATTGTATATATGATTATATAACCCTTTCCGGCCCGCTGTTTGGAAATTTCTGTACCCCCCTAGGGGAAAATGTTGTCATATAGTAACACCCGGCCGGAAAGGGATAAGTAGACAGCTATTTTTTCTTTACCTATACTCCTCATGCTATAGTCTCAGAAGTTGTTACTAAGGATATAAGTTGATTAAAAACCAACAGTTGCCGAAAGCAACAACTGAGCAAGCTGCTCCTAAATCTTATGTACGTTCAACTTCAATATTGAATTGTCTTAGAGTTAGACCCAGCGATCATACTACTGCTGCTTCGTCTTCATCTTGCACATCATCATCTCAATCTGATCTCATCGCTTCAATATCGAAACATAAACAAATAACCAGGCTCAAAAAGCGTGTACATTCATCGAAGAATAAAAAGAATGATGATGTACATTAACACTAGAGCCATGAATATATATGTAATTATTTATTTTCTTTCAATAAAACTAGTATCTTGTAACAGAAAGTATTGAAGGAATAAGGAGAATAATAACTAATACTAGAGTGATTATAGTAAACAGAAGTGCAATTGTAGCTGCTTGAATCCACCGAAACGTTGACTATACGTGATTTTAGGTTGCGACTATAGCGTATCACTTCATATTTTCTCACAGGGAAACAAAACCTGAACATACTTGCGAAAGTCGCAGCAGTGTCCAATAACTGAGAAATAGGAATTCCTAATCTACTGAATAATTGCCAGTGCCGCTGTGATAATTCCTAGAGAAAATGGGAATCAACCATTGGTTCCCTCACAGTTCCACTATTCACGAAAGTCGCGATATTACTTTTTTTAAATAATTTGTGCACGGAACTATTGATTCTCACAATTTTGTAGGTGAAGATGAGTGCAAGAACAAAAATTATTGTGAATATTCCATATTTTTACCTTTAGTACGCAATTAACTGTAGGGGAACTGCAGAGGAATTCCTAGTTCTCAGTCCTTGAACACCCCTCGAAAATTTACAATAAATCTATTTAATCATGGGATCTATAAATCGTCAATTATAAAAGTCTCAAGAAAGCATAAAATTCTTATGTTAATTGTTGTTAACCGAAGAGTAGAAATCTTCGACTTTATTACTTATTCACGCCTAATCCAATAGAGAAAAACAACATCCTAAATTGAAAAACATCATGATCTCATTACATACATTTAATTCTCGCAGGACGTCGCAATATTCTTTATGTCTTTGGTGATAGTTGGGTATAGTTATATAGAGAATTATCTAAACTCTTCATCATTCTCTAACATTCTGCTCGGTAGATTTTTTTTTTGTACATCTGTGATGTATCATTTTTTCTATATTGATAAAAAATATACTTTATCAGCAAAACACAACATCAGAATGTACGAGAAGAGATTCATGACATAAACCAAATATAAGATTTTTAGGAGACGAAGAAGAATACTGTCAATTGGTTGAAAGATAATTTGAAGAATTCAAATATTAGAATTTTTAGTATTCATAAAATGAAGAATTTCTTTTCAAGTAGTGATATTTTTCTGCTGAAGGAACATAATTAATTGTGCATAATATATCAGTAAAACATCAATCCTACTAATTATTCAGCAATTCTCTAAGAAAATCTATTGAGAATATTCACAAAAATAATCACTTCGACCGATTTAAATATTTTATAAAGATAAACGCGAGAAAGACTAAAATCTGAAAGAAATAGATTAAACCATTTACTTACGTTTTTCTTTACCATTAAAATAAAATCCTAATTCAGTGATAAAAATGATGAATTTTTTGAATCACGCACTGAAATACCCTGCACACTCTTGCAAGTAAACTAACAATATTGAGTTAGCTGCAATTATATTATAGAAAAAGATATCTACATTTAAGTCATGTTAGAAATAACAGCAAAGCAAAAGGAAAAGCAGGCGCACATTTTTTTTTATAATCTTCAATTTTTAAAAGGCTCTTAGCCCATTCACCACGACAATAAAAGAGTCATACTTGAGCATCCATTATGCATTCATTTAAAGAGAAAAAAATAAGGAAGAAAACCGAGAGGAGAATAGAAGAAAAAAAAATAGATAAAAGCTCTAATGTCACTTGTCTATATTTCTTTTTTGTTTAGGATCTCATATACACGAATAACTATCGAGAATTATGGAAATCTATGATAAATAACACTTGGAGTGAGTTATGAAAAACTAATATTTATATTCTATTCTGTCTGTAGTACGTTCAAAAAATGTATTCAGATGAGTATTCAACATTTTATAATTCTATCGATTCGGGACAAAAATAAATATATTGACTTACTCAATTCAATTTGGATATCAACAAATAACTTATCTTTAAAGAAAATATTTTGTTTAGAATAAGATAGATAGACAAACAGAAAACTAACAGACGCTATCTCTCAACAAAGTAATGATGAATCTTCCCACATAATGTCCTTGATGATAACAACAACAAAAAACCATCCAGGACTCAAAGTATAATTCAGTCTATTGTATATTTGGCATGACGGCACGATTTGTTATTTTTGTTCTTGTTTTCATCTTAGTATCGCTCTCTTGTTCTCTCTCTTTTTCAGAGTCTAAGATAGCATACACCTTCTGTTCGTGTCATACATAATTTGTTTTTATTCAGGTAATTCTATGCTGCGCGTAATTCAAACTTTTCACAAGTTTTATTTTTCGTTTAAACACATATGGTTGGATTCTTTGTGTAATGCTGATCACGAATCTGAACTTGCTTTTCTTTCGATTTTTTCGTGAAGAAAGATGCAAAATTCTGAGGAGATCTAAACCATGTGAAAAATTTATCTTTTTGAAATGTANTTAAGATTTCTAGACTCAGCTTCATAGGAAAAATCGGAATATCATCTAAAAGTCAGAGAAAAAGAGAAGAAAAAAAAAGTTTTTTTCCTACATTTCAAAAAGATAAATTTTTCACGTGGTTTAGATCTCCTCAGAATTTTGCATCTTTCTTCACGAAAAAATCGAAAGAAAAGCAAGTTCAGATTCGTGATCAGCATTACACAAAGAATTCAACCATATATGTTTAAACGAAAAATAAAACTTGTGAAAAGTTTGAATTACGCGCACCGTACATTCTATATGATTCAAGAATTTAGAAGAGAAATAACTAAGATTCAACTATTGATGGCAAATGAAAAAAAATGAAATATCCAACGTACATATTTCTTTTCACTTCTATATAAACGAAAAAAGAGACATACATATTCTAAAATTTTTTTTATCGCTACATGATCTAAACAAATAATTATATTGATAAAGATGTGACCAATTTTTAGAAAATAATATCAAAACAAAAACAAAATAATAAACTGTACTAATTAAATGAAGCTTTACGAAACATGGCACTTAATAAAAAATGTAGAATCTATATACTCGTTATATAAATATATTAATATTTATGCAAAAAATTTGTTATTTCCATTTGAACTGCTTACATTTTTATATAATGATGAGTGCTTCATTAAATTTACGAGCAGAGTGTGGGCGTGGGTTTGGGTGTATATCTCTTTCTGAAAACACACCGACATCCACTTACATATATATTGATTGAGACTAACTAGCATTTCCTGGCCTCCAGGTAAACAGGCAAAATAATTAAATTGAGATAATTAGAATTTGATACTGATTTGGTTCGTGTTAGTTTTTCCTTTGAATTCATATGGCGTGAATGAAAGAGTTCTGAAAGCATTTGTGTTTAATGAAACATTCATTCTAGATTATGCCTTGTTGGCCTACCTGAATGTGTAAAGATTAGTTTCTAATTTAACATTCTATTCAATATTTAGTCAATTTAGAAACTTTGAGAAGAAATGTCTTTTCAGTTCAATCAGGCTTCTACAGTCAATAAACGTCAACAGAATGACAAAGTATAAGATTTTTCTTTAAATACTATATACAATCCTTATTACGCATCAGGATTTATTAGTATTTTTTTATGATAGTTTAATCTCTATTGTCCCAAATTTTCTCTTGCATCAAATTAGATTCTTCATGACAATGAAGTAATAAAAAGAATTCGATTTTATGTGTTTTAATTAAATTACGGATTCGTCGAATATATCATCATTAGAATTATAAAAGATGTTCGAAAAAAAGAATATTCCAATAAAAGTTTCGGATAAAAAAGAGTGTATTATCAATCATTTTAATCTCATTCAGTAAATTGAATATATGATCTATACTAAACAGTGTGAGAAAAAAATTGATATTTTATAAATAATTAGATGGTATCCAAGTTGCACTCGTATACGAAATGCGATAAAAATTAAGAATTCGGATCTTCATGAAAAATCTTCAATTCAGAGAAATCTTGAATACTTTTTATGTCGACATGATGAAATTCATCACTGAGAAAACTCTATTCTTAGTTATCGATACATTCTCAAGGGTCGATTTCGATTGACCGATTAATTATCTCCATGATTCATTATCTTAGATCAGCTGTGAATGCATTGACCATAGCGGCGAACATATGTTGATGACGTCATTTTAATTATCTCATCATAAATTTCTTTCATTTTCGTCATTTTGGAACAACATTTGTGAGTGAATGGAACTTCAGATTGAAGATTCTAAAACAGGTGTAAGAAGTTCTATCTTGATACTTCTATCACACGTTTTAACCACTTTTCTACGATTTTCGGTTCTCGAGATCATTGCGCTACAAAATGATGAAAAAGATACGTACGTCGAGAAAGCAAAAGCAAAAGAAAACTGGCGACAGGCTACAGAAATACTTCTGCTTCGGATCGTATTAAAATAACTCGCGACGGGCTACAGAAATGCTTCTGCTTCGGATGGCATCAAAAAAACTCGCGACGGACTACAGAAATGCTTCTGCTTCGGATCGCATCAAAAAAGCTCGTGACGGACTACAGTAATGTTTCTGCTTCGAATTGCATTAAAAAAGCTCGTGACGGACTACAGAAATGCTTCTGCTTTGCATTAATAATCTTGACATGTAGGCGAATATAATTATAAAGAATAACTTGAAAAGAACTAACTACACTTCATGAAGCACCTTAATTAAACATGAAATACTCTGATTTCTATTTGCTTTCATCAACATATGGTGAAATGATTATTTCAATTTAAAAACTGCAGAAAAATGTGTTACTAAAATGCTTATCTATGTTAATCAATGCTCGTTTGTATTAAACTTTACGTTTAGGTATTATATAGATGTCTGAAATCTTCTCTTCTTAGAAATCTTGTAATCATCCATGTAAATGTAAACGAATCGGGTCGCCTATTCATAAAAATAATTGTAGAAAAATTCGGTTTTTTTTTGCAGCGGATGCAGAAAGATAAACGTTGTCTTTTAAATTTTCTGCTGTATAGATCATGTTCTAGCGTTGTTGTTTCTAAATTCTTGTCTATGTAAATTTGCTCTTAATATAAGAACGAACTTCTTATAAATATATATATATATATATATATTTATTTCACGTTTTGAAATAACAACAAGAACAAATTACTAAAACAATTCCTAACGATAGAATTGTATACAATCACAGATAACCATGTATCCAATTATATTCAATGCGCAAAAGAAATAATATTGCTTAATGGAAAATTACGCAATAAAAATATTCAGGTCATTGTTTGTCTTGTGAATTGACCTTGAAAGAATACACAACAAAAAGATGAAGGACAAGTACAATGTTCGATCATATAAAGAACGAATGTAGAGAGAAAGAAGAAAGAAAGAACAAGAAGATAACATGCTACTAGAAAGGAATCTCCAACAATCTAGGATACAATTAATCGTAATTTTCTTGTTTCACTTGTAAATTTTTAGAAACTAAAAGAACTTTTAAAGAAAAATTTAAATATATTAGTTACATTATCCAGTTTATGAAATTATGATAAATTTTTATCTTGAAGTGTCAGCATTCATCAGTTCATTTTTTTCATATTTTCGGCCAATTTTTTTTTTTGATTTTAGGTCAAGATGCCCGAACGCTATAAAAATTCAGCAAGTATTTAGCTTAAGGAGGATTTGCAAGCGAAGTAAAAATAAATGTAATTAAAGCACGCTGTTATGTCTCCAGAAGTCTTTAAGATGACTTTAAAGAAAGCATATTTATTTTCCATAGAAAAAAAGAACGTCGCATTATATAAACTATTCTACGTCAAACAAGTGATGTTACTGCAAATAGTTATTCCTATTCGCCAGTAGGCATAGTATTCAAACTATATTTCGCTGTGTCGGAAAAAATCGTAAAAAGTCGAGTATTAACTTTTCATGCCGTTGTCGACTATATATGATACCATAAAATATGGTGGATATTCAGCGTCTGTCAATTATCAAGTTATTCTAGAACTATATAGAACCAAAAATTTTATTAAGGAAAATTATAGAAAACCACTGTTAACCGTCTCGATGACTATTATTGTTGCCTTGAGATCATTTCTCTTAATATTTTCTATGATTGATGTAGAATTTTGGTGTTGACAAAAACTAATGTTATAATTGAGTGCTTCAAGATATTAGGGAATCATCATAAAGATTTCAAAAATTTCAATAGGATATTTTATATACTAAAAGGAACATAATGTTGAACTTCAGACTATGATTATTTTGCATTTAGAAGAATTTCTATAGCTCCTTTCGCACATCTAGATTTGCATCATGAAGTTATAGGCACGATTAGTTTTTCTTTTAAATAGTCACGGCATAGACTTTATGGTCGTTAGTTTTTTTTTTCAAAACTTTAATATGACTTAATAAATAAATCTCATGGCATTCATTTATATTTACAGAAAAATAGATTTGTTCTCGATCAATTTATTTTCTACATAGATTTTGTTGTACATATTCTAATTGGTTCTTTTCTTTTCGAAGCATCTTTCGATCCTGAATTATTATAATTTTTACTTTTCTGGAAGACATTTAGCTACAACTTCATCTATTTTTTCAAAAACATCTACTCTAATCTAAGCAAAACTAACTTATATACACAATACTCAGAAAAATAAAAGATAACACTGCTATAAATATCTATATTATGTTTTTTGAATAGAAAATTTATAAATACTTAATAAAGTGTAACAATCTTAAACATGCAGCAGTCTGATTTGAATAGCAACAGTAATTACTTAATACAATGACCAATCTATAAATAGCATTAAATCTTATATTCTGTATACGCATAAAAGTTACCCTTACAAAGAAGAATCTGAGTATCGTCATTGCAATTTAATCAAATACATAATTTTTTTCCAATGATGCACGACAATGCTACATTTTGTGGGTGACCGCAGACTTCGTCGCACGCCGGTTCGTCGCAAAACAATTCGTCGCAATAAAAATTCCTTGCGATAAGTTAGTCGTATATAAAGGAGAGAGTACATTAATTGAATTAAGTGATTTTGTTCAATATGCTATTCAATTAATCACCTTCATAAATGCATTCCATTACAATAATAACACTCTCTTTTATTACACCACTTCTTTTTTTCAAAAAATGACAGAAATGTTAATTTACAATTCACTTTTTTTGAATTAAAATTACCCGAAACTTAAAGTTAAATTCTAACTAAAATTCTACAAAGTTAACTTTATAATAAATTAAATTTTTTTGAATTAAAATGTAATTAAAATATAGCTTTACATATAAAAAATTCTATTTTTCAAATTTAAATGTGTTACCTCTCAAAAATGATATCAATAGAAGACTATTGACTTATAGAATTTATTCGGATACTTTATTTTTAATGTTTGTAGTATCGAAAACCTAAAAATCCATTTCAAAAGTTTCCAAAACTACTTTATCCAATAGGCGAGTAACTTTGAAAATCACACAAAATTATCCTAGAAATTACTGAACAAATTATACAGCTCAAGATAGAGCACATTTTTCTTTCGTTTCTTCTTGGCTTTTCTTAGCTCGAGATTTCATCAGAAATCGTCTCTTTAAAAGACTTGAGTTGACTTTCATTTGATAGCAGACTATTTGCAATGTCACTGAAGAATTCTACAGAACTAAATAATTTTTTCAGTACTGTTTTACAGAACTAGATCATTTTTTCTTGAAAACGAATCTATTATCCATCATATCGATCTAGTTATTATTCCATAGAGTATACATTTACGTGATTAATTGAATAAAATATTGAGCAAAATCACTTAATTCAATTAATGTACTCTCTCCTTTATATACGACTAACTTATCGCAAGGAATTTTTATTGCGACGAATTGTCTTGCGACGATATATACTAGTGCTATTTTGTGTTCCGATGAGAGAAATTCAGCAGTTATATTCAACGCAACTCTCTTAACAGTGATCAAAAATTGCGTGTTTTATTTTTTCATCAAGAATACTTATGACGAACGAGGGGTAAATGATTAATGACGCTTGTATTCATATTTTGCCGATCAACTGGAGATCACTATACAAAAACGAATTTCGGAAAACGTTCTCGTCCCTGCTGTGATGTAATAAATAGCGATAGAATTCATATTGACTAATTATCTGTCCAAGAGAAAGAGAAAAACCGGATTGTTTAGATTTCAATCAAAAATAATTTGTACACAGTCAGAAAGTTTTATTCTTTAAAAATAAACTATGAAGATTGGCTTAGGTCTAGAAACGGCTACAGAAGAATATTTGGCGACTAGAAAATCTGTAGAAGCGCAGCTCTTCTACTATCTTCAACAAGAAATCACCACTTTAAACAACATTCTACTCTTGAACGCTAATCTAAAGCTTGGTCTCTACAAGTCTTTCATTTCAAGCGACTTACCTGTTTCAGCCAAAACACGATGCAAAATCAGAGTTTTTTTTTTGTTTGGTAGATGTTTTTTTAAGACAGTTCTGTAACATAATCAGTATTGCCTGTGAACCGATGAAATCTTATGTATTCTGTTTTACTTTTATTATCTTATACCGTGTGCATACAAGTCATTCCAAGTCTGCTACGATTTGACTTCCTTCAACAGAGTCGTCGGATTTTACAGTGCGTACATGTCAATTTGATCTATTTCTCATATAAATGCGACTTCACATGAGTAAATCATTCGAAAATATCATCATTTTTCTGTCTTTTATGCATAGACGTATCTCACGACAAAAATCATGTCACACTCTTACCGTTTTGACTATATGATGATCTAATTCAGCAGATACTCGAGTGGTAATTTCAGGTTCTCAACGAGTTCCTATCCCTTAGTAATTACACTTCCCATCCCCCACCCATAGGCTTCATAGAAGACAAACTTGCATAGAATTCAACTAGAGATCAAAACACTGCATCCTTATGTTAAAACTTATCCTTGACTATTGTAGATTGGCTCTAGAAGAGTTATTACAAAATGCACAAAAATTATTCTTTTTTGCTAGAACCTATGTGTGTTCCTTACAAAGCTTATTGCAAGTCAATTTAAATGGAGTTAATTCTATTATATATATATCTTCATAAGAATCTTTACTAAACTGCATCAAAACATCAGTGATAATCAGCACACATATTTATACAACCCAGCCTCCAAGACCTGTAATTAAATGACTGTATCACCTTGAGAAAGTTTTGGAACAATACTTCACATTGAATTTGAAATGACGCTTTGACTCAAGGTGACTTGCAATCTCATGACAATTGTGCACAGCATAGAATTCATTTCATTTAAAGCGGCTTTCTATAATCTTTTCAACGCACACACACATAAATCCTATGGAAAATAGTTATTTGTTGACGAATTTTTACATCACTAGGTAATACTCTAGTTTAAATCTATTAAAGTGTGACTTCTATAGAGTCCATTTTTTTGATTGATTAATTCCTCTAAAATTCTTAGCCTGGAGAAGTTAATACCGAGACACTCAATAATGGACAATCTATTGCCTACCAATCGTTGAATACAAAACTTAATTAAAGATGCTATAAGCGAAATCAGAGTCCCAAAAATTTCTCTAAATCGGGTTCAGAAAGAAATGTTAATGGATCAGTTTACAAATCACAAAAGTTATTGATTATTGTCAAAATTACAGATTTCAAGGGATGACTGATTTTTGATTTTTAGTGTTTAAAGATATGTTTGATAATGTTAAACATACCGATTACCATACGTGTTTTTATTTTATTTTAACAAAGAGCAAAACAATAACAATAATAATAATAATAATAATAATTAGTATTAATAATTAGTATAATGCTTGAGTCGGTACAAAAGCACTTTACCATTATTGTTGCCCATCGTTAGAAAACCACTGTTTGGTGAAAAATCCAATGTATTAACAATCTGAATTTTTTTATCGTGAAATTCTGGAAAATTTTCATAAACAGTTAATGTTGGCATATGAACCTGGAGCGTAAATTAAAATTAAAATATTTTTCTTTTGTCAAAAGAATGTGCAAGATTTTTTTTTCTCTTACCAATCGTATAGCTCGTGATAAATGATACGAGTTGATTGCTAATAATTCTGAACTGGAGTTTATTTTCACATTTTGTATCGGTGTGGTTAAGTTTTTCAAATATTTTATAGGTTTTGGTTCACCGCTCTTCAATACATCATCATAGGAATACACATTAACAATGCCACTTTTTTGACTGGAAAAAAAACAGTTTAGTGAACAAAACAAAAAACTATCGATTCAAATCATATTTACCCTGTAATAAAATATTGTTGATTTGGTGAAACACACATACTCGTTGTTGAAAAGCTGCCATCATCAACAAAACGATGTATAGCTGCTCGTCGACGAACATCAAAAACTGTGACTATACCTTCGTCTGAGAAAAAAATCAAGAAAAAGTTGTCCAGTCTTTCGATTAAGAAAAAAAACAAGCAAGAAATTTTACCTCCAGCGACAAACATCAGTTCACTATCATGTCGAAATGTTATACTATTAATATTTCCAGAAATTTGAGTAGTATCAATTAATTCTTTGGACTAAAAACAAAATTTATACGATATTATTTTAATTAAGAAAACAATGCACAATGGTAGATATACTTTTGCCGATACAAAATGTAATTGACCATTTCGATTAATAAATACAATTAAAGATCCATCGGGACTCAATTCGAATTTTCCCAAACGTTCTTCGAATCCTAATAAATACTAAAGTTTATTAAATTACATTTCTTTATTAAATCTATTTACCTCTCATCATTGGTATTTGCATGATTTTTCCTTCGATCATATCATAGACCTTAAAAAAATTTCGATCACCGGTAACTATTACTTGATTACCATCTTGAGTAAAATGTGTTGTATCAATCGAGAATCGTTCAAAAAAAAGTGATTGAATACGTTCATTTTTCTTTCCATCAACCTAAATAAACAATATGTCATACGGTTCCAGAAATAGAGTTCTTTGCAAAATATGTATATCTTCGTTGCAATGACATTCTAGTATGCGAAATTTCAACTTTTTTTATCCTTTGATTTCAGCTATCTGTGTATCTCTACATATTATAAATTAATAAAGATACACTGTTTTCTCTTAATAGTAACTGAAATAATTGTATTTAATGAGGTCCTTGCGTTAAGTTTTAGCTCCTAGGCAGACTTAAGTATTTAGTTGACAATAATGAACCAGAAATGACGTGTTCGTATGATTAAACCCCTCCCCAGAATAAAAGGCCATTACCTTATACAGCGTCTCAGCACATCGTCATTTTTTCGGTGGCCTTCTATTGAGGGTCAATTTTTGTCTAATTATTAATTTAAAAAATTAAAAATTAATTAATAATTTTAATTATTTTCTTTTAGAGTTTTTGACTAAAAAACCAGCATTTTTTGAAAAAACTACTATTTACGAAAGGACAGTAAAGATTTCGCAAAAAACACTGAAAAATCGGTTATTTAGCCATAAATATTTATTAAAAATTCTGCATTTTTGTAATTAATTAATTAATTAATGCATGGTCTTCTAATAGAGCGCTTGAGCTTTTGTCGCAACATGACCTTATACAGGGGGTGACCGTCTATTCCGGGGGGGGGGGGGGGGGGNGGGGGAGGTTTATTGCATTTCATGATCGTACTAGAAACTCTTTGACAAAAGTTTGTATAGTATACAATGATTCACGTGTAACATTCAAGATCAATCAGAAACCATTAGAGTTCATCCGATATGAATAATTACAATAGAACCTCATAGAATTATTCTAATACCACTGTCATTGCGATTCTATCATCGAATTGCTCCTCACTTTTTGCATAGATTAAAAAATGAATTCTTTAGTAAATTATTACTTGATATAAATTCAAATATTGGCTTCGTCCCGCTGTAAGAAGTATTCGAGCAGATGGATGAAATTCAACTGAACGTAGTAGTTTCTAAACAGAAAATCTTCATAATTCTACCATAATCTATCGAAAATAGAACATACAGAATGAGCAACATCATGTTTAAAATCAGCACAACGTAGACAATCAATTGTTCCAGCTCGTAAAACACTAGACTTTGTGAGATAATTCCCAGTACGACGAAATAATTCTTCGTCGCTATCTTCTAAAAAAAGAAAAACATGTTTTTCTATTTCTATTTGAAATTAAATCAATAGAATACCTTCTTCATTGGTTTTATTTAATAATTTCTCTGCCCATGCTGGTCGACCCATAACACGTTCATATCTAGAAAAAACAGAACGAAACTGCCTTCGATAGTTTCAGTAATATTTAAAAAACTTACTCAAATTTAAGTTTTTTTTCATATTCTCCTGTTGTAATTTTTTGACGTTTTCGTGGGCAAATTTGATTAAAATTTGGTTCACGAACACTGAATATTTAAAAAATAAAACACTCATCGTTTCATTATTTCAAATATCAAATTTAACTAACATTTCTTCGGTTACTTCTTCAGTATCAATCCATGCGGGTTTTTTCGATTCAACTGTTACACTGTCTGTTTTAATCGTATCAGTCTATAAATAAATACAAATTAAATTCATACTATCATCTATATGATGCATTTTGTTTTTGAATACTTTTTTGTGTGTTACTGCTTTCGATGTGATTTCTTCAAGATAATCATCATCATCTCCAAAAACCAAATGTGTAAGAGCAGATTCTTCATCTATACGTTTCTTATTCGGATGATCATCTTGTTCAGTTGCCAATGTATATTGAATGCGACGTTTTGTTTTGTTTGTTTTCTTTTTCTTTTTCTTTTCATCTTTTGATGTTTTTGTTGTTACTTCAATCGGTGCATCAGAATCATCAGCATCATCCACATTGGACGTATCGATATTCTCAATTAGCGAAACCATTTCTAAAGTAACTAAATAAAAACAAAGTTTCCGTAGTTGAGACTTTTTTTCAAATAGTAAGAAGTAAATTATTATTTTATTTTTCACATAGCAAATAAATGGATGCTAACATTATCATTTTCGAAGCAAAATGCATAGTAGTAAACAAAAAACAATAACAACAAATAAAGAATACAATAAGAAAACGGATGTCTAAATAAATGACTATATACAAAAATAAGTGCGCGTATAAAAAAACCAGTTATGATATATACAGATTAACCTCATTATTAATGAGCGATTGCGAAAAGAAAAACAAAAAAATTTAGAAATACCATTCTTTTGCTTCAGTTAAATCCGGATGACGTGGGTCACCTCTAATAATAGCTGTATCAGCATCAATAGCTTGATCAGCGCCTTGATCTTCTTTTGTTTTATATTGTCCACTTTTACGTGACTTATGATAACATAAACCAGAACCAATAGCAATCAATATTACAATAGAAACCGCTACACCTAAAGTAATACCCAAATTAATCGCGTAGATATTTTGCGAATATACTGGACGAGGTAATACTACAAAAAAGAAACAATTATCAATTTCATTATAAAATAAAATAAACAAATCAACAAACCAAGTATTGAAAATCCACGATCCGGCGGAATTTCCACAGGTTCAGGTAGATATTTCACAGGCTCTGTACCACATGGCCATTCCCTAATATTGAAAGATAATTTCGTTCTTGTTTCGATCACGTTAGGTTTTTGTTTTACAACTTACCGAATATTTCCACCAGTCCGTGTTACGTTTGGATCACGTTCTTCTAAAAAGGCATATTTCAATGGGAAAATACGATTGAATTGTAAACGTGCAATACAGCCAATAAAACCTTGTTCAGGTGGTGTTGATTCATTTCTTCCAATATACATAACACGTGGACTATCGAATTGCATATCAATTTGTTGTGTTTGAGTAAATACAACCACTTCCGGTTCATAATTATCAACACTAATTATAATACGTTTACCATAATCACGACGTGTTACAATAACTTCATGACTTTGTCCATTTGTCAAATCATATGGAACATTATATTCAAATGTATCAAAACCATAATTAAATTTTACACGTACACCACCGTTATTATTCAGTTCAAGAGTAAAATAATCGCTCATCTCTTTTTCATCATATTTATCTGATTGTAACTGCATTAGTATACCTTGTTTTTTATATGTAGTAAATAAAACACGAATAGTTTCTTCTTCAGTTGCAGTAACACCTGAAATATAGATAGTATACAGATATATTCGATGAGATTTTGATTTTAAAATATTATGTAATATAAGTTCAAAATTAATTGAACATTTTTTCTGATTATCTAGTTGACATTTCTTTAATGGATGCCTTTAACTTACCTTCAGTTGGAAAAGTATATTTAATCATAGTATTTGCTTCTAACCGTGTTCCAATTTCTGTTGAACAGATAGGTCCACGAAACGGTGTAAATGTACAATCACAATCATACGTTGACCAACGTTCATTACATCGTCCACCATTTAAACAGGGATTACTTTGACATTTACCAACACATCCAGGTGATATTCCATACATGCCACGTAATGCTTGAGATTTCAAATCAATCAACTGTCCATTAACTTGAAATGCACGTATACAACCAACAAAGCCATTCCGATTCGTAACCGATGCACCGATAGTTAAATTTGATGTTAAACGTATATGACGAAATGTTGTTTGATCTTCTGGATTAGCAGCTGATAAACTATCAACTGTTAAACGTGCTTCTTGTCGATTAATTTCAACTTGTACTGTATGCCATTCATTATCATTAAAATCATATGGCGAACGAATAGTTACAATGTTTGTACCACGACCAACACTATATCGAAAGGCTATTTCACGTGGTGCTTGAAGACGAATCTTAAAAACAAAGGAAAACTGTTTTTAAAAATCACAAATCTATAGAAACATTTACTTCAATAAGATCGCCATCGTCATAACCAACGTTTTGTAGAATAATAGCGGAACCGAACGTTGCTGAATCAAAACCAGTTTTAAATTGAAAACGTATGTCACCAGCTACTTTAGCTTCAAATGGTGGTACGGTTATGATTGCATCAGCTTTTCGAAATGTTATTGTATTGTCATACAATAAATCACCTTCACATGTAAGACGACCAACTTGGTATCGGCCATATTGTGGTGAACCAGCTGGTCCTATTCATTATTAAAATATTTATTATTTCAAAGCAAATTAATATTTAGAGAAAGAAAATTCTTTATTTACCGGTATCACCAAATTCGACTCGTATTACAGGTAGAAATTCTTTTCTTGTTAAGTATCCAGCATCTTTAAGCTCAACTGCAGCTTGTGAATCACAGTTACAAAATAAATTCGGATTAGCACATGTCATATCTAAACCACATGAACATTTTCCCGTTCCAACTTCACTTCCACCCCAATAATCCATTGTTTGATTCGTGCGGCCAATCCACCAACCATATGGATTTGGATAGTTTAATAAACGTGAATTAAAACAAGTATATTCAATATATTGTTTACACACATAGGAACGATCAATAACAGCAAATACTTCTGGTAATGGTACATGATAATTTATTGTTTGAGAATAAATTGAATTCGGTAGTTGATAACCACTTGATACGTAGCTTTCTACTTCATGATAATGACCGATTTCTGTTACATTAAGAATTTCGGTTTTACTACCATAACGACATAAAACAGAAAATGGAGATAATGGACCGCTACCATCAATGTCTATGATCGTTGGTCGTTCGGCAATAATATCATCGAATTTCATACGATTTAATTTAAAATCAAGACACGATAAAGGATTATCACTGATATGACATACAGCACCACTATAGCCTGTTTTCGAACAATCACAATGAAATCTTGTCCAAGTCTAATAAACAAAACAAAAGGTTTTTTTCTTGAATTATGAATGATTTTCAATGTAAAATAAATTATACGATGAATGAGTTGGTGTACTACTTTCTAACAACTATTATCTTAGTATTATCAATGATGATGATGATGATCTTGTGAAGGTAAGACTTTTAGAAAATGATATTTTTATTGTTCTACAATTGATACATCATACTCATAATATTCTACATAGATTTTAATTCTCCACATTATCTCTTTTCAAAAATTTATGGGAAATTGTTATTATCTTAGTTCAAATGTGATGACTAGTCTTTCATGTTGTCTTACTTGATGACAAACTCCACCATGACGACATGGATTCGGTGTACAACGATCAAACATTTCACAAGCATCAACAAGCACACCGTGATTAATAACAGTTCCTGTCCTCGGTCGAGCTGTATCTGATCTTAAAAGAGTTAGATTTGTTATTAAATCTCTTGGTAATATTTGTATTCCACTCATAACTAATTGTCTTATACAACCAACAAAACCATGCATGGCTGTTTCGCGATTTAATTGATCACCATTTGAACTAAATGTAAATCGATCAGTTGTTGATAAATCATTGCTTGTAGATGATAATTCAGGTTCATAATCAACTGTTATATTGAAACGAGATTGTGTTAATAGAATACTTATTTCATGCCATTGACCATCATTTAAATTATCTAAAGAGGAAATTGTTTGATCAAAACTAAAACTAAATATTCTAATTTACCTCGACGATGACGAACAGTTCGTTTGTTTCCACCTAATTGTAGAGTACAAGCTAATTGTCCTTCATCAAGAAACAACTTTTAAAGGAAAAAATAAAAATAAAAACAAATCAAATATAGATCTAGTTATTTTATTATCATCAATTGAGTCTTACTCGTAAAAAATCTTGATCAGGTACGTCGTTGATACCAACTATTAAATACCTTGGTTCCGACAAGTTTGTATAAAATAAAATTCCATTTGGTTCAAATGTACGCATTTGAAAACTTAGATCAATAGATGTTGCGCCCGGTTTACGAAATATTTCAAGATAAGAATTAAATGATTTAAATGTATATGGATGCATATTCATTGAATCATCCTAAAGATTAAAAGAAGAATAAATTATTATATCATAACAATGGCAATTATTATTATGTATAAGCATGCTGGACACAACTCATTAAAAAAAGGCAATATTCTTATCATGCATGAGCACAGCAGCTGGGATTATGAATTTAGAAAAAATATTTATATACGTATTTTCCTCACATTTTGATCTAAATCTAAAAACGTAAATTATTGTTATTATTAATTTATGCATTTCGTTTTTGATAAAAAATAATAATGAAAATCGTTGAGAAAAATATTTTTAAACGTACTTCACACATTGCTTCAGAACTAAGTCTTCCTTGCTCAAGACCATAGAATGGATTTTGTCGTTCTAAATTTTGTAATATATCCAAAATAGAATTTGTTGATGGACTGACATAGAGAACATTTTCTAAGCAGCCTTGAAAATTTGGTCGTACATTTATTCCGCGTTCCATATGATTAGGTGCTCCACCAACGTAAAGCTAAAAAAAATAAAACTGTATTTCTCTATTAATCGGAAAGACAAGGTTTAATCAAATTCCTGGAACTAATTCTATTTGTTTTCAAACAACTATAAGTTAAATCGATATAAAAATTAAAATGCTACACAACTATTGATATCATGAGTTTAATTCGAGAAGTTTGTTTCGCGATAAATCATTTTAATGTATCTTAACATTCGATTTTATTTTGTAAACTTTATTAGTGAATAAAACATAAATTTTCTTACTTTTCCATCGAGATCTAATCCATTAAATGCACTTTGTGACTGTGCCTGTATAATTATTTGATCAATTTTTACTGAAATATTTTTCATATAACGTATAATAGCTAAATCATGCCATTGATAATCATCCAGTACACTGCCGGCTTGAATTAGTGTTGCACCTGAACGTTCTGGAATTGAACCCAAATCTACTCCAACAAATATACTTCCATCGCGTAGTTCAACACTTAAAAAATCATTATTTTGTGTTCCTTTAGCATAAAATAATAATCCATTTGGATAATTTGTTTTAAAACGTAAACGTAGTTCATCTTGTTTATTATGTAATGGAATAAAAGTTGCATCGTAATAAGCAATTGTTTGTCCATCAAAATTAAATGATGAAGATGCTAAACAATAAAAATTAATTTAGAAAAAATCTAACTAAAATAAAATATATCTGCGTACTAAATGGACAACCATAGATTTCAACACGCATCGAAATAAAATTATTCCATTGTCTTGGATTAAAACGTATATACCGTGTTATAATTGGATCAGTGAGATTATTTCTTACAATACCATCATCATTTTTATTACCAGCAAAATTCTAAAATAAATCAAACAAATTTCCTTTTGTTACACTATTCTATCATAACAACAAACCACAATAATTTTATCTTCACTTGTGTAATAAAACCAATTATGACCATTATCAGAATACATGATATTAAATAGTGTGACATATTCTTTTGCTGCACGACGACCTTGAGTTGCAAATCCTGTTACATAGTATCGAGCACCGAGATCCACATATAAATATTGATCTGCATCCATATAAGCAGGTCGCCAAGCTTTCAAAGAAAGAAAGTTTAATAATTTCAAGTTAAACATTATGAAAGAAGTAGAAACAAACCATAACGACCATTTAACCGAGCACTAAAAGGTTCTCGACCTTCCACAAACGATGAAGCAAAAAAAGCTGAATTTGAAATTCTACCGGATTCAACACCTAAAGTTGGTGGTCTTTTGCAAGGACTATAAATATCAGCTGTTGTAAGACAATGGAAACCTAAAAATCAATATTTTGTTTTAAAATAGTTAATTCAAAAAAAAACACGAACTCGGAATGATATGTAGAAAAACGAAACAAAAAAACAATTGTGCTAACGAAATGATTATCATAGTTTATAGTAATTAATTACGAAGATTATTGTTTTGATAATATATAAATAAGCTCAATTCAAATATCACCGTTTGACCATTACAATATAAATCAAATTGAAACAAGCCAAAATAATAACTATTCTCTAGACAATTTTATCTGACACGAGCAAGGTCATCATATAGAATTAACTGACCGTTTCCCGAAAACATTGATTGGTCATCTTTTTCTTTCTTTACCGTTCGATTAATCATACCTTTCTACTTTCTAAAACAGAACAACTGAGTGATGTCACTAGTGTATAGCAAATATGTAAATACAGATTAAATCATTTTTTATTATATTCTTGAGTAAAATATAAAAACATGTTCAAAACAATGCAATCAATAGTATAATCAATAGAAAACCAACAAAGTCGGGTTAAAGAGAAAAAAAAACACAACATTCAAGAAAAAAATGTGTGAAAAATGTACATACAGTAAAAAAACAAAGCATACACAAAGTTATTAAGAAGTAATTACATATTTACACTATTCAAATCATTCAAAAATCATATAATTATAAAAAAATAATACGATTAATGCTATGAACAATAAATATAACAGATCAAGCATTGCGCCATGATTTTTTATAAGAACAATAATGAAATATGCAAAACTTTTAGTAATTTCTTTTACATCAAAATAAAATATCAAGGGACCAAGATCAAAAAAAACAGTTCACTTTTTTTTCTGAGTTAATTAAAGCAAGGTTTATCTCGATGCACAAGAGAGCTAATTTTATAGTTGAGTCTAGTTAGGATTTGTGAGAATTCTATGAACTTTGTAACAATCGTGTCTAGGAATAAAAATCTCATGACACGCTGATATTCCTCTGAATTCTGAATCGAACTCGTAGGGTAGTCGATACCAGCATGACTTTGTTGATGTTTTTCGATCAAACTCATATATGTATCGAGATATAAAATATAGAGTTCCTTGCTAAAACTGAAATCTGAAATTTTGATTATTCAGAAAACACATTCGGTTAGATTTAAAATAAAAGAATGAACTGATTTTTTTAAAGGTCCTAATATCTCCATTGGTTTTAGAAGATCATGAGTTTCTCGGCAAGCGAATTATGAAGTAGGAAGCAAGACAAAAACGATTCACGGCTGAGACAGTAAAATAATTACAATTGTACTGAATCAATGTGATAGTGACACTTGTTGTTTATTGAGGTGGTCGTTAGTTGGATCTGTAAATAAGTAATTGATACTGTTTAGATAAATATGGGTAGAGAGATTTTTTTAAAATTACTTTCTACAATTTTTTTATTGATTAGATCGATTGCCCAATCCGTTGGAAACTCCAACTCCTGCCTAGAAATTTAGCGTAAAAAATGAAACAAAAAGTATATTAACAGTGATATCAATTTTATATGATTTGTACTGTTTAAGAAAACGACCATGAGTTCTTACTTGGCAAACTTGAGATGGCTTGTCTTCTAATGGCCGATTCGGACACAGACCTTGTATGCAAGACGACGAATCAATATTTTGCAGCTTAAGTTCAATTGGATCACACCGATTTTGAGTGTTAGACCATTTAACGATGTCATTGTTGGCTATGACTCTTTCCATGGAGTTCATTACCTTATCCTATCAAATAGATTCGATATATTTCAAATAAATAAATTACCTATACTTTATTTTTGGGAAGGCACGCTTTTGTTCTAGTTGCTTTGAGTACGATATTCATGATTTTTAGTTACATAAAAGTCTACTAGTAAACCGAGAGTGCTTCTATTACTTTTTTCTTTTCCACGGTGGGAAACAGAACGAAACAAAAATATCTTCTCATGATGTCATGTCGCTTTGGTCGAGTATTCATTTATTTACTTACTTTCTGTATAGAGTGAGAAATAATTAAGTGAACAACAGTTCTTCATTATCAATTTGTTGATCCAATACTCAAATTTGTTATTATTTCTCTACTAATATCTTTCCTATTATCAAAAAATAACTAAGAATGAAAAAAACGGTGTTGTTTTATTCAATTAAATGAGTCTGCAATTTTATCATATATTAAACAAATAGCTTAGACATAATTTTGTGGAAGCGTAGATGGAAATAAATAATTAATGCATGAGTGCAACACTGCGACGAAGATCATATTTCAATTTTCATTGAATTTTTTTTATTTATTTCGAGCTTACGACAATTATCAATTCTCATCATCAGAAAATAGTAACACAAAAAATACGTACTACTATATATATATAACAATACATAAAAGAAGTATACATGCGGCAGTTTATCGATCAAAGATAACACTGTTACAAATTGAAACATATTTTAATTAATTCGAATTAATTTAAAAAAGGGTGTGGGTGTGTTTTCACAAAGAGATATACACCGACACCCACACCCACACTCTCGTTGCTCAATTGATTGGCTAAATTGATTTGAATATTTTTACTTTTAGACAATTTTCACAATATTATAGGCACCATAATCTCACGAAAGAAAATAATACATATAGATATGTTGCAGGAGAGATTAAAATTCAGTAGAATTTAAAATTCTACTAGTAGAAATTAAAATTTTAATCTCACCTAGGGCAAATTAAAATTTTTTTGTATTTTTTATATAATTTTCGATTTTTCTGAAATAGGTAAAAATGAATAATCGTCTTGAGGTCTGGACAGGAATGTTTGTGCGAATGTCAATCATCTGTGTGGGTGTAGCTGTACAAAGTCAGTTTGAATGCACAATATAAGTGCGGGTGAGGATGAGAGTGAGGGTTTGATTAGTACGGGCTCATATCCTTCCACACCCACACCCACACCCACATATAGATCCACATCCACCAACACCATCACACAAACAGTACATTTTTACCTATTTCAGAAAAATCGAAAATTATATAAAAAATACAAAAAATTTTAATTTCTACTAGTAGAATTTTAAATTCTACTGAATTTTAATTTCTCCTGCAACATATATACTAAGATTAAATGTAGGATTGGGGTTTGTATTCTATGTCATATTCAATTTATTTCATAAATATCATGAATGACAGCGCCAACAGTTAATCGTTTTCTTTTCAACATATTTATAACTGCGAGTTGATGAATTTTTCCTATACGCTTTTTAGAATGTGACCAATATTTTGACTGTATGAGAACAATCTTGAGTGAATAAACTGACGATAGTATCAGACATGACTTTATAAGATTACGACATCCATATATTTCACAATCATCTCTACTCACATAATTCTTATTGATCATGTGATTCATAACTTTACACGATAATTTATTGTTCATTTTATGTCTTTGAATTTAATTTCGTCAGATATTGATAATTTCACAGCAAAAGAAGTTAACATTAACTTATGATTTTGAAAACAATTTTCACGTAAAAGAACTATAGAAAAGACAGTTAATTCAATGTTAAGAACAAGCATTGTATCACAGATAAACATACATGTATTAAATAACAGAAAAAAAAAAATTACCATTCAAATAACATATATAAAAATAAGAAACCTACTATACTTTACACACCGGTACGTGCAATTGAACCCTACAATAACCTCAAACTCTTCTTATATAAGAAGAAACTTGATTTATTGAATGTCTATCAAGCATTAACACAAACAGACAAAAACTTAGAAAATCGCTTTTAAATACTCAGAAACGGATACTTCCTCTACAAAAATCGAATTTCTTGCATGTTTTCAAACATCATGAATGACTCACAATCGCGGTTCCAATTTGAGCGTTTAAACGTGTTTTTCCAAATCTTTGTCTGTTTGATTAGTTGCATCAAGACTAAACTGATTTACTGGATCTGTTAGTATCAGTAACCAATAATATCATAGAATCATCAGTCCCTGATCGCAATTGTATTGCTTTAGGTCTGATTTTTCTATCTTTTTAGTACGCTACAGCATTAGGGTGTAGTCGTACTGCTTTAAAAAAGTGAATACAGATTTTAGGCATATAATCTATATCCACTGTTGGATTAAAGTCGTCATGGCGACATTTTCCTCCTTAATTCCCTTGCTTAGTGGGATATCACTCTACTAGACTTCATCGGTGCGATCAGAAGTCTAGTAGGGTCTGGACGCGAGTGAGTTCGAGTCCAGTTCAAAATTCGTCTTTGTTTTCAATTTGGGTGCGAAATATGTAAGCTGCTTAATTTTGGCTCTCCAGCTTTGATATAAGTTGTTTGATATTAATGTTTAAATAATTTGTTTATTATAATTTGTTCATTATAATTTGTTTAATATAATTTGTTTAATATTAAGATTCAAATGATTTGTTTGATATTTGATTCAATATATTAATTGTTAAGATTTACTATTATCGTATTAATTTGCACGGTTCAGCTGAAATATTAAATTTCATTGATAGAAATAAAATACAAAACTTGAGAAATATCTGCTTACAAGAACTTTGTGCTCAATTTGTTGTGTGTTAGATTCCTCTGCAAAATCGTTTTCCTAGGAATATAAATCAAAAATTTCAGTGAAGATAAGTCCAATGAAATATACTTTTGCATCGATCGAAATCTTTTCATCCATCATTGTTTCATTAAAGATTGGGAGACAGATCTTTATGTAAAAAATTAATTAAATAGAAATAAAGCGCTGTTGTTGACAATATAAAAACGTACCCGATGATTTAGGTCGATATCTGCAGTACTGCGATGAATTTGCAACATATTCCATCTCGACGTAGCCGAAAACTGTATTAAGAAAGAGTGAAACTGGTTAAAAATAGATGTTTGAAGATACCTTCAATGTTGCTAAAGTCGTTGGTTGTACTACCATCATGTTTTCTCTGGCACTCTGCATATTAGTGAGTGCTTGGTTGGTAAGATTAGTAACATTAGCATGAAATAGCATCACACTATTGTCAATCGCATTCTTTTCAAATTCAATTGCAGTTTCGACCTCTGAAAGACAGGTCATCATCATAAATCTAAAAGTGTAACGAACTAATTTATTTCATTGAAAGATACGTATAAGAAAACAAAATGTATTTATTCTTCTATATTTTTGAAATCGAAAAATACCCAGAAAAAGAACATCCTACTCACATAATTTCTGTCTCGCTCTTAAAATATATAATATGTTATGTACGTTCGACGCGATTTGATCTCCATGTGCTATGAATAGTATGAATCATCAGTGTTTCTCTTATTTTTCAAGAGTTCATGAAAGAATATATATCAATGTATGCTACCAACGTGTCTACGTTTGTTTGGTTAAATATAAAAGTAGAGTTTTTGCAATTGGTAGATTCTTGTTTTCTGCTTTCGTGTCTCATCTCTGGAAGAAAAAGAAATAGAAATATGTTCGATTTCTTTTGTTCTTTATAATAAAGTTTAAACGCATTAAAGTTGGCAATAAACATAAAAGAAAAATAGAGTATGCAAAACACAAAAGAAAATCGTCTGTCTCCACTGAAAACATTCGAGAATATGTATAGTGTAGAAATATGTCAGACGACATTTTTCTAGTCTTAATTTTCCTAATATGCTAAATCTAAATGGCATAATAGATTGTTAGTATTTGACTTGAATTTAATGAGTAAATGTATATTCTTGATCCCAGGTGGATCGTTCCGATCACCGGATACTGCAGGAACCGGCCGGAAAGATGCGGAAAAATCACCGTGTTCCGGAGGAAAACACGGTAAGTCCCTGGAACATGGAAGCAGTATTCCGGTCGTAAAATTTCCGGAGATTTTCCCGATGATTTACTGTCGGTTCCTGCCGGAAATTACTGGAAGTTGACCGGAATCCACCGGAAAAAATCCTGAAATTTTTGGTTGGAATACTGCTTCCACCTTCCACCGATTTCCCCTGCTTTCCGGTCGTTTTCCGCCGTACCGCCACGATTTGGGATTTCAATTAATGTCTGAAAATTCACTGACAACCAATCTAAATCCAAGTGTATTCGCTGATTTTTGCACTTTAAACTGTGAAAAATATCGATTTCGACCATGAACAACAATAGAGTTGAAAATGTTTTATTCTGGTAGTTTCATGTAGCACTATTAGAAATTAATATACGATAGATTCTTCAGATATCTTTTTTTTAAGTTAAATTCATAGTCTCTCATGGTTTAAAAACTTAAGAATCATGCAGCCCATATCTTTCTCTCTCAACTCGTTTTTGTTTTAATGATATCTGTTGAAAAATGCAGACGTCTAGTTATTTTGCTACAAAACTTGGACACAGTAATTCTTTGTCTGTTCATATTGTTTCTATTGCCACTATTGTCACTAGATTTCCTGTCAATTTCTCGATGAAGAAGAGAGATCTAAATACGTAGGTACGGATGTTACAGTTGTAGATAGGGTCGTAACCAGGGGGTCTAGGGGGCTCNNNCCCCCCCCCCCCCCCCTACAATTTTTTTCTGGTGACGCTCCTAGTTGTAGACCATATATTTTGTATTTTATCACGCCACAAGGATATGTGCTATATTCTACCGTTTCTTGGATGGATATAAGATCTTGATTCAACTTTTTATGAGTCCTAAGATCAAAGTATACGGACTCTTTTTGGTATATATGCGTATATACTCTGGAAATCGAAGGAATTTCATGACAATGTTCCACAATAAAGCGGCTGCAAAATTTGTCCAAGATTTTCAATTAATTGTCTTTTTCAAAGATGAAAGATCGTTCAATATCGAATTAGTTTTGAGACAACTCGGTTCACGATATTTCTTTCTAATTCCATCAAGTTGCACTACTTTTTCTATTTGAAGAGACTCATATCATATTATCTAGACTTAGAATTTAAGAAGATCATTAAACCTCCAGTTAAAATCTATAACTTCTATTATAACAAAGAAAAAGGAAGTAACTGCTACTCGGTACTTGGATTTTATCGTCGTTGCAAAAATATTTTATGATTATTTATCAAATTTATCGTGTTATTATAGATATCCAATGGATTAGAAAATATCAATTGAAGTATTTAAATCACAATGAATTTATTTACAAAAAATAGAAAACAAAATAAATTAGCTATTTTCTTCTAAACGTTGTATATCAATTATTGGTCGAAAACTTCGTTGCAAATGCGAATAATACAAAAAGATTTTTTTTTCTATTATTTTTGTCATCTTTTTATCAAATTTGCATAAAAATTTTACTCAACGATTGGTGCATATATTGACCATTTATTTTAAATAATGAATCATTCTTTTAAGATTGCGCAATGATTAAAATAAACATTCATTGATTATTATTTTGTTTTTATAAAATTCAAACATGTCTGCCAGTCAAAAGCAGGATCAAGAATCAATTAAAAATGCAAGCCAAGACAATGTTTTAACTGATGAAGATTTATGTCGCATAAAAGATTTTCAAATTGGAGAGTTGCCAAAAAATTCAACTTACATTCATCCTTTTCGAGCCACATTTACTGATGAACGTAATAATAATCCAGTAAAACGTATGTGGGATGCTATTAATGCTCATGTAAGTCATCAATAAATAGTTCAATTGTTTTCTAGTTGATGAATTTTTTTACTAATTTTATTTCATTATAGAATTCTGTTGTTATTATCGTTTACAATCGATCTACTGATTCTCTTGTTTTTGTCCGTCAATTTCGTCCTGCTGTTCATGCTATGATGAGTAAAGAAGCACAGAATGCTTCGTCTATAGCTAATATTGACTTTACAAAACAAAATCCAAAATCTGCTATTACTTATGAATTTTGTGCTGGCATTATTGATAAAAAACATTTATCTAATAAAGAACATGCACGTGTTGAGCTACTTGAAGAATGTGGTTATTCAGTTGATATCAATTCAATTGAATCTGTAGCCAAATATCGATCGGGTGTCGGTATAGCTGGTGCACTTCAAGAACTTTTCTATGTTGAAGTAACACATGAAATGAAAACAAATACCGGCGGCGGAAATTTATCGGAACTTGAATGTAAGATAAAATCATAAATATTGATATAGTTTTTATTGATTTATTTATAGTTATCGCTATACACGAAGTTCATGTTGATGAGCTTTATCAATTTTTATTTGATGAAACTAAAGCTAAAGAAGCATCATTAATGTTTGGTGTGATGTGGTTTTTACATCAAAAAGGACGATTACCTTAAATTCTAATTAAAAATAAATTGATATATATGTCGGAGTGGAAATTAAAATTCTACTAGTAGAAATTGAAATTCTACTGAATTTTAATTTCTACTACGATATATATATATTTCTGAATCATTTGATAGTTGAATGTTTGGCGAGTATAACTTGTTGCTTTTAATGAAAAATTATTAAAGAAGTACATCTAAACTATTTGGTAATCGTTTAAAAAAAAGACTCAACTTTGAGATGGAGAGCTTGATGCCTGTATAAATTGCTGCTATTCATTGCCATCTTTACCATTGAGAAAAGTGCGCTCAATTCAGTATATACGTTAATCTATGATGTGAATAGGGAAAGAGAATAAGAATAAAAATTTGACTTTAAGAAAAAATCTTTTCCTTCTTTTTTATGCATATTCGGGGTAAAAGTTTTTGGTTTAAACGGAGAATTTCGAAGTCTATCCGATGTGAGATAGTTGAACAATAGATTTCGATATTCTACCAAGGATCGTTGTATTACCTATTGATGAAAAGAAAATGAGCATCTACTCATCCCAAAAAACATTTGTCAAATTTCTTTATTATCGATTTGATTATGATTGAATTATTAAAAATATGATTCTCTTTGTGATAATCATGTTTAAAATGAATATCATTCAGATGCTCTAACAATCTAGCATTACTATTGTCTTATCATATCGAAAACTTTTATTTTTGTATTATTACTATTGATAGATAGTTGAGATGTTCACAGGGTGACTTTTTTCACCCTGTCATGCCCTGCCGGTCTTCAGACAGGGCAGAGCAGGGTACCCTGCTGAATTGAAATAGTGTCTGTATAGTAATTTTCGATATATTTTATAATAAAAAGGCATTTTTCTCATTGTAACATAGAGGATTTTTTAAATTTAAAATTTAAATTAAGTTAATTTTAGAACAGTAGTAACATCCCACCCCAAATAACAGAATAAATAAGCGTGCAATAAGCAGAAAAGTGAATGATACAATATACATAATTAACCTAGACTCGCAAGTTTATTGTAGAGCTTTAGTTCAGTCAAATTTATAAAAATAACAGCAGAAAATAAGATAACCACCATGAGCAAGAAAAAAACTAACAATAAATAAATAATTGACTTTTTATGTGAATGTTTTCCCGCTGATCTTACTAATAAAATGCTTTCCAGACTATCTGGTTGAATATCTCTCCTCTTTCGTTCAAGATCCAACCAGTTGTGAAAAATTCTCTTTCCACATTTGTTGTTGCTGCAGGAATTAAAAATATCGATCGAGCGTACTTTGAAAGATATGAAAAAGTTTCTTGATGATTATTCCAAAAATCTAACGGTTGCTTTGTTACTTTATTTTTATCGAATTCAAACGATCGATATCGATCAAGTTCATCACCTTTTTTACAGTATAATCATATTCTTCACTTTCATTTCCGCTACTGTTATTATCAGTAAGCTCTTCATTTAAACTTACAGATTTAAATCGCGCATAAAAATCGTTTTCTACTTAAAGTCGTTTTTTTGGTGGTTTGATGAAGTGTTGTTGTGCTTGTTTTTCACGTAGTTTTTAAATTTGTTTTCTAATATATTCAAAGCACTGCTCGTGTACATAATTAGATATTTTTTTCAAATCAGAAATTCAAACAACTGAGTTTTCATTTTACAGGGTATATCTCTCACCCTGCCCTGCCCTGGAATTTCCCTGGTCTACCCTGTTCCTGCTCAGGGCAGGGCATAATTTTTTTCTCCCTGTCCCTGTTCAAGGCAGGCCAGGGCGCAGGACAGGGTAACCCTGCCCTGTGGACATCTCTGGGAGATAGTTCAATTAATGCTAATAAATTTTAGCGGATAAATAATAATTTACTTATGTCAGTTAGAATTAAAATTTATCTTAATGTCGGCTGTTTCATTCATTATTTTAATTGGAAATTTAAACAAAACATATGCAAGAATAGATCTTTCAAATTATTCTAGTCAAAATTTCTCATATCTGGCAAATATTTTCTGATCTCTTCTATATACTTACAAGGCTTAACAACAGTTTATTTTAGATATTGAGTCATTTATATTTGAATGTTTATCATATTTAGAAAAAAGATTATTTGAGAGAACTAATCTGATAGACTAGAGTTACAATCAGTGAAAGCATTTTCTAATATTCTCTCGTTAAACAACTAAATATATCTTATCAGATATACGCTTGCGATTTACTCACATTAACTAGTGTGATCATGTCCTGTTGGCTAGTTTGTAGACCTTTTTATTTTAACATGTGACATGATTCACAGTCTTGAAACTGGCTGTAATACCGAATATATCAAATTATCTGAATTAATGGAGTTTATCAAACTGGTGGCAATCCTATACAAAAACCATGAATTCAATCTAGTTTCAAGTACGTTTCTGTACCATAGAATTCAAAACATTATCTCATAGAATTAAAATTAAAATTTTTACTGAAAAAGTAGAGGGGTCGTATACTACATAGACATGCATTTTTCTGGTGTTTACATTAAAGAAAAAATATATCATCCGATTAAATTTGGCAAAACGCTTCCATAAAATAAAGAGAAGATGAAGCGTTTCGGATTTAATCAAGACTATGGAACGAATCATAGTAGACATTTTTCTTTCAAGTATTCCATGTAAAAAAAACTGAACATTCTTATTTTTACTTCTACTAACTTCCCAGGTCGAACAGTCCGGCCTGGAAACGGCCGGTTCCGGATAGTTCCGTTGATTTTGTGGAAGTAGTATTCCGGTTGGAAAATTTTCCGGTGCTTTCCGGCAGGAATTGACCGGAAATCACTGGAACTTGGCAGGAATCCACCTGAAAAGTCGAGCCGTATTTTTGACCGGAATACTGCTTCCATGCTCCAGCGATTTCCCGTGTTTTCCTGCAGGATATGGTGACTTTCCCACATATTTCCTGGAGTATCCTACGGGACCCGGTGGCTGGAACGTTCGACCTGGATTGACTTTATCGAAGATCGAACTAAATCATTCAATAGAACTTGTCAACAATATTTGTAATTCAATCTCTGCTAGCGTTGCCTTACAAATTGTTGTTAAGCATACGCTATTAATATAATGCCGGTTTAAAGTCATGACGATGGTGTTAATCTTAATTGCCTTAAAAGAACATTTAACAGACACAAAAAGATCACTTTCATCCTATTCTCTCTCCAGAGTAAACGCACGAGCATTTGCTTGCATTCTTCTCTGACATCATCATCATCCTCCTCATCTTGTTGAATGAGGAGAGGAATTAACGATAATTATCGTTACAATAAGAAAGGTTCATCATCATCTAATCTGAAGTTAAGTAATATATCATTTAACGAATTGCCAAAAGGTATTCAACAAACAACTGTTAATGCTTTTGAAGCATCAGGTACCTATAATCTTGAAGAAATGATCGCTTTCATTTGTCAAAATCCCAATGTCGCGTTTGGTATTCATGAACATCTTACTCATCATACTCATCCTCACCGTATAAATGCTCCGGCTCAATCATCAACTCCTCAAACGTCAAACGAATTTTAGAATCAAGTGATAGTGATGGTGCACAGATTTCTAAACACCAACGGGTTCTATCGAACGGTAAACAAAAAAAGACTCGTGAAATGAATTTTTCGAAGGTTCCAAGCCCTGTACACCAAATGAGCAATAATCGGCAATTGGACCAACCTCGACAACAAGCATCAGTACAACAACAACATCGAATTTCTTTTGAACAGTTAAAACGTGCTGTTTCAAGCAATCTTCCATGCTTCTTTATTGAATACGAACAAGCAGAAAACTCGAAGAATAGACCATCGGATATATCAGCAGCACGTGTAATTGAAGGTTATTTCAAACAACAAGGAATCTCAATATCGTTCTCACTAGTCGGTCATGCAGGTAATAAATTAAAATTAGGAGTTAACAACGAAGAGTTGTATGCAACATTAATAAATACGGATAAATGGCCATCACAAATCAATAATATCAACATCACTGTGAGTAAGCCAAAATTTATTCCGGATTCCTTTGCACTTGTGGTTTGATATGTACCTCTTCAGTACGATGACGAGGGTGTCAAGGAAGAAATTAAACGAAATCTTCAATCAGTCGAAAATATCAGACATATTCAGTATCGTTTTCAAAGAAGGACAAATGATTTTCGTTTCGTCATTAAAGATTTGGATGAATATAATTCAACTTTAAAATTAGATCGTATATCGCTTGGAAATACATTTTGCACCGTTACACCATTCCTGACTGGTAATCGAATGACTTATTGTACTCGTTGCTGATGTTTATGTCATATGAGAGATAAATGTAATGGAGAATATTCACGTTGTCGAATATGTCTTGATAATCTTATAAACGGTCAAACACATGTATGTTCGAATACAGTCTAATGTGCTCAGTGTGATAGAGATCCCCAGGTCGAACGGTCCAACCTGGAAACGACCGGTTCCGGGTAGTTCCGTTGATTTTGTGGAAGCAGTATTCCGGTTGGAAAATTTTCGGATTTTTTCCGTTGATTTTCGATCAATTCCTGGCGGAAAGCACCGGAACTTGGCAGGAATTCGCCAGAAAAGTCCGGCTGTATTTTTGACCGGAATACTGCTTCCATGTTCCAGCGATTTCCCGTGTTTTCCTGCAGGATATGATGACTTTCCCACATATTCCCTGGAGTATCCTACGGGATCCGGTGGCCGGAATGTTCGACCTGGGTGATCATCATTCGTTATCTAGTGCATGTGAAAAAGTAGTTGAATATTCATATAATCTAAAAGAACAAGTTGAAAATGCATTATCAGCAGGCAAACTACAACGTTTAGTGCCTCAAGATCATGTTCAACCAACGGAATTTCGGCTGAAGCAAAACGAATTCCCGTCACTACCATCACTAATGTCTTGCACTACTCCATGGAAACAAACTTCAGTACAATCAGCAGTAACAAATAATATAAATGGAATCGAAGATACAACGAAAATATTGCTCTCGATAAATCAAAACATTTTGGATATGAAAGATAATACTCGGCATATTGATGAAAAATTAGATTGCATTAACGAGAAGGTAAATCGTACATCTCTAGATGTTGAGCTATATAATGAAATACTAGTGAAATTACTACCTACACTCGCATCACTAGTCGATAAATTTATCTGGTCGATGATGTTAAACGATGTTGCAGGATTGAGAAACAAACAGGATCAATTACAAAACATTTATAGCAGTTTTAACTCTCAATTAAATTATTTGAAAACGGACTACACAGCTCGACGAAAACATAGTTCATCGCCACTGCCACAACTCTCTCCATCGCAACCAACGTCGAATGCATCTAGCAACACGCCGAATAATGAAACTGATCAAAATATGAGCCGATAGATGAGTACCACATTTTCAAAATTACGAATAGATGCTAAATCCTTTTTCCCTCTCGAACTTTTAACCCTAAAGAGACAGCGATGAATCAGTTTTATCAATGGGGGTTCCACGCAAATGATCAAAAAGTAGTAGACGAAGTTCTTTCAGAATGGTTCACAGCTGGCACCCTAGATAATATCCTCACACACTGGGAAAACAAAACTCAGAAAAAAGTAGAAAGAGAGCAAGTATCTTTGAACATTCTCTGCTATAACGTACAAGGATGGGGGTCCAGAAGTTTAGAAGTAATTGATATTGTTGATAAAATAGAAGCATCAATATGTGTATTTACGGAAGTCGGAGAGTTATGGAATGCATCTCAAATACCCCATTTTAATATTTTTCATCAACATGGAACTAATAAAAGTGGTGGTGTATGTATAGCTATAAGAAAACATTTAAAAGAATCAAGAATCGACTTAAATATTGAAAATACGATTATTGTCGATGTCGATGGCCTCTCTGAAACAGTTAGAATAATTGCTATTTACTGGCCAGCAGGCCAAACAAGAGTTTTAGGAGAATTGGAGTCATATATCACTAAAAATACAATCATAACTGGTGATTTCAATGCATCCGTAAAAGAATGAGGTAGCACGTCGGCAGATAAAAGAGGAAGAATTTTGAAAGAATGGGCGGAAAAAAACAATCTTTGTTACATTCCCTCATTATCAAATTCTTCAAAACGTTCGAATAGAAACATTGATTTAGCATTTGCAAATTTAGGAGGAACAAGGGGAGAGACTCTAAAGATGGGTACCAGTGATCACTGGTCAATAATGATAACTTGCGAGAATTTAGTATTTGATAAGAATAGTATTTTTCCCCACGTATATTGGAAGGCATATGAAGTCATTCTTACGTTGTTACAAGAATTTTGGCAAAAGGAGCAGATTAGAGGGATGCTAGCCGATGACCCAGGTGAATCAATCCGATACCGAATCCCATCTGATTCTATGGGGTCCTACCATCCGACGAAATCCCGTAGGATTCCTGGTTGAGGAACCAATGAAATCCGAAGCATTCCGGTTCCGATTGGCGGTTGATGTCGGATTTTATCGGTTTCGGATTCTAGGATCCGATATCGATTCCGGAACCAGGAATCCGACGATAATCCGATAGTTTCCTTGCGCCTTTCAAAGAGTTCCGTCGGATTCCAATAGGAACCGATCGGAACTCATCGGATCCTAGAATAGGATTCATTCTCCTAGGGATTGGTATATGAATTATGTGCGCTTTCTTGCTGCTTTAAAAAACAGACTGACACAATGGAAAGAAAAAGAAAAATTCCGACCAGCTCTACCGCCTTATCGTATTCAGAAGCTGCAAGAAGTGAAACGAGTCAAAAATAAATATTATCGAGAGAGAAAAATATGTATTATAAATGAAGAAACAAGAGTGCTACTGTGGGTGTTAACACGTGATGTAAAAATTGAAATTGCAAAATATAAGACGAGTAAATGGCGAAAGTTTCTGTCAAAAATTCAAGAAACAAATGACAATAAGGAGCAAGCGTTTTGGCTTTATCTTTCCCGAATATATAAACGTAGATCATTACCGTTTTCGAAACTAGATACCGGTACAGCAATACTAACGAACGAGAGTGAAATCAAGGATAACTTTATCGATACTACTCGGAACAGTTTCAAACTCCAAATACAGATATATCAGATCCTTACGAAGTACAGATTGATATAGAATATTTAGAACTGATGAATAAACTAGCATTGTTTAATGAAAATGTCGAAACAACAAACACTGTCGAAATAAAGAAACACATATTGAGGTTGAAACCAAAAAAATCATGTGGATTCGATGCAGTGTCGAATTATATGATCAAAAGAATTCCACCAGGTTATATTAATTGTCTAGCAAATTGCTTTAATACTTGGTTAGAAGAATATAGGTATCCAGATGTTTGGAAATTAGCTAAAATAATTACATTGAATAAAATAAAAGCAGGAGTACCTCGTTGCGAGCAAACACGACCAATATCACTTTTAGCAACACATTCCAACCTTTTTGAGAAAATTATGCTAGAAAGAATAAGACTATGGGCTGAAACTAATAGTTTAGTTCCAATCGAACAGTCGGGATTTCGTCCAGGTTGTCTTCTCCTTACCAGAATTCTATCTATATATAAAGAAGTCAAAAACAATATGACGGCTAATATTAGGCTTTATCGTAAAACTCAACAGACTCAGTATTCCTTTAGGACTATTAAAATTAATTGAATCATGGTTAAATGATCGCCGTGCATATGTTATATTTGGAGAGAACAAGTCAGATATATTTTGTACTTATGTCGGTTTGCCTCAAGGTAGTAGTTTAAGTCCATATCTGTTTATTGTCTATCATTGTGATCTAGTTGCATGTGTAGGTGCTCATTCTAGCCACATATTTGCGAATGATCTCAACATACTCATATCTGCGCCAATATGCCGAGAAATAAAGCCAATGATTAAGTTTCTAGAAGAGGAAGGAACTAAAATTTGTAACCAAATAGCAAACTATTCAAAAAAATGGAAACAACCAGTTAATGTATCTAAAGCAGTAGCACAGATTTTTCACTCACAAGTGCAAAGTCCAATAATCAATGTTTTTATGGATGGCAAGAAATTAGAAGTAGTTAAAGAGTTTAAATATCTGGGCTTCGCCTGGACAAATAAGATGTCCTTAAAACCAACAATTGATAACACTCTTGAGAATATTCAAAGAACATTTAGTAAGTTAAGATGGATGAAAGGTGGTAAAATTGTCTCAACAGATGTTTTGAGAAGATGTTTCTTTGCGTACAGTTTTCCGTATTTTGTCTGAATGTTTCCACTGTGTCCATTCCTACCGAAAACCCAAAAAGAATTGTTGTTAAATTTAGAAACGGATTAAGACTGGTTCATCGCTGTCCCTTTGGTCGAGCAACAAACATTTTACAAATAGCAAAAGAAGACTCTTTAGAAGACTATGTAAAACGATATATAAAGAAAAGATTAGAACGAATTAAAAAATCAGATTTAGGTCGCTCGCCCTTCTCCAATGATATATTTTATTGGGATTCATTCCATAAAGATAAGAGTGATCACCTAGGCCATTTCTTTCGAATGAAGCGAGTCAGGCGCAAACGTGACAGATATCAATCGCTGCTTCTAAAATGGCTTGAATTTTTAGTTGAATGAAATTCGCCATGTGTTTTGCTGTTCAATGTTTCGTGCTCTCGCTCTTTTAGTGCGTCCCTGTTTTTCTTTTTCTTTTCTTTTATTCTCATTTTCTCCTTTATTTTCTTTTTCTTTTTCTTTTCCTTTTCGGGTTAATTACATGTATAACTCTATACATGACACTCTATCTAGCAAGTATGACATCTTATGATTGTGTTGTTCTCTCTTCTGCATGTTTAAAAGTTCATTGCCGTGATAATCAAACGCTGGAAATTCTTACGGAAACTCTTGTAAGCACTTCCGAGTGTAACAATAAAAGAGTGAAATTAAAAAAAAAGACACAAAAAGATTAAAATTATTCTACTCTTTACCATTCTTCAATGCCATTTCTCTTTTCATTATTTTGATATGCTATATTTTCCACCCAGTCAGACAAGCGTCGAAACAACGGTGTTTTTACGCGTAAAAAGCTTACACTTTAGCGTCTCATGAAATTTGAGTTTTTTTCGGAAAATAAAAGAAGCTTGCGAATGATAACATTGAGAAAATCATTTGATTTGAAACAAAAAAAGCGCGTTTTAACGGATCAAAATGTGCGCTTTTTATGCGTAAAAACACCGTTTTTTTCAACGTTTGTCTGACTGGGTATAAATTGTGACGATCTTTGACTTACATTTATTTTAAACTTCTTTCGAGCAGAAGAGTATAAAGTGCTCAAGTACAAAAATTCATTATTTCACAAACTACTTCCCAATTCAAATGTCATGACAATTGGAACAATGTTTTTTTTTTATTTCTATTCGTAGTACCTCCTTTTTTTTAAATAATTTCATTGAATGAATTTCTTTCTGCAACAATATTGCAAGAAAAATTGAATAGTATATAAGACTGTTCTAGTCTTTTTCCAATAATATCATCAAATTCAATACATTTTGTACTGCACTGTGCATAATATCTTAATGAGTAGAAATATGAACTCGATCTGACTTGCAACAAAGGTTAAAATGAAGTATAGTTTAGATTGAGAACTTTAAAAAAAGATTTTCATGAAGTATTTTAAGATATCCAAGAATGATGCATGCCAAGACTGAAAGGCTTTCTTTAATTACAAGTCGATCTATAAAATGTCATCTCTTTTTACTTCATAATCAGCTTCATTTATTGTCAAGAATGTGACAAAGAGATACTACCGCTGACTTCAAGCGGTTCATATCTACCAGTATTTTCAATTAAAGTGGCATTCCATAGAAAAACGCATACGAGCAAAAACGTCATCTCTTATTAAAAAAACGAGAGCAATAAGTGATGAAACATTTTGAACCATTCAATGCGTATCAAAGATAATGGAAGATTTGTATATGACTGCAGCTGTTCTAGGAATATTAATTTATACTGCTGGATTTATTGGAAACTTTGTATCATTTTTCATTTTCATGCAAAAAGAATTACGCAAAGTGTCAACAGGTCTTATTTTTTTACTACTGACTATAATCAGTACAATTCATCTGTTATCATTAATTGTTGAATTTCTTTCAACCATTTTTTGCTTCGAAATTTCTTCAAACAGTATATTTCGATGCCAATTCATACTGTGGTTACAAAATGTAACACGCTCAATCTGCTCATTCTTAGCGGTTACTGTATCACTAGATCGTTTTCTACGCTCAGAATATCCAATTAAATCACGTATCTGGTGTACAACAACGAATGTTGCTAAACTTTGTGTGATCTATTGCTTATTTTCTATGATATTATATGCAATTTTTTTTCACCCACGCAATGTTATGGAAGCTGATGGTCAATGTTCATTTCCTTATGACAATACGTTTCGTCTAATAATTCTTAAGATTATGCCACCAGTTCGTTTTGTATTCATTTGTATAATGCCAGTTATTCTTATGGGTATATTCGGTGGTCGGATGCTTTATAATATTAAGCAAGTGAAAAAACGAATTACACAACAAAAAATGGTACAAGATGCAGCTATCGCTACTATTGTGATTCCAAAATCCATTCAAAATATAAAACATGCTGACAATAAAAATCGTACAAAAAAGCTTGATCATATGTTACTTTTAATGGTTTTTACAAATATAATATCATATATAATAACACAAACACCATTTAGCATTTATACTCTTTTTTATGGCTATGAAATATCAGGCAGTTATAAAGTATATAAACTAATGAGAGTGTTTTTTCTTCTATGGAGTTCAATCTATTTTGGTATTGGTTTTTATGCATATTTTATAACTGCAACACAATTTCGGAAACAATTCTTCTCAAATCTGAAATACAAGTTCTCTTTTATTCAACGTTTACAACATCAGTCAACCACATAAAAGAACTATTCAAGAAAAATAAAACTAACTAATTTCATCTAGCATTTTTCATCTACCCAAAATATTAATCTTATTGTAAAAATATTAGTAGATATTTAAAATAAGCATACCATATATATGTATATTTAACGACCCAGTGAAACATAAGTCTTTAAAGAAGTTGGTCTTGAGAGAAAGGTTTTAGAAGCTCATAGAAAATGCCAAGAAACTTCTCCAGTAGGTGCATATCGTGTAACTCATTGTAAAAACTGGTTTTGGATATCGAACTTCTTTTGTCATATAGTCTATCCAAAACAAAAAAAGCTTGTTAGCGCAGCCCCTTCTGGACTAAAATGTGGAACTCACATATATCCATTAGGCTTACTAAAACAATTCGAAATTTTCATCTAAAAATCTACCTTAATTTCCAAAACCTATAATTAGGTCATTACCTATTTCCTTATGTCTGTAATGGAGTATTATTTGTTAGCTCGTATATTTAATAATAATAGAGACTACTTTCTATGGCCTGTAATGGTATGCTAAACTAGTTACTATAGTCTGTAATGGGCTAGCATTGCTTTTTCCCATGTAGTCTGTAATTAAAAAAGGAAGAAATAGCAACCTAATTAGTCAAGCTCATAATTAGCACAATTTTAAACTCATTAATGTCTGTAATGGGGAGGGGATGGGGAGTCGCAAACATCTCGCTTTTAAACTTACACGCACCATTTCCTTCGCAAATATATGCGAGTTCCACAAAAGGGTTCTTTAAAGTTAAAATATTGCAACAATGAAATGTTTGATGTGACTAACAGTTTCAACTGCAATCATATAGATTCTTTGCAATGTGATTTTTGTAGAGTTAGATTTTAAGTGAATGTGTATAATTTAAAAAGTGAAATATAGCCAAGTTTTTATCATTGACCGTTATCATCAATAGCAAATAGACTTAGATAAAGATCAGTTCGATAGCTACAAACGGTCACTTATAGGTAATCCATCAAATTATCTATACTCAATCATGTTTGTATGATTTTAGTACACAAACATTTTTATTTATTCATGAGAATTAATTCGATTGTTTATCTAAACGAATAAACAGACAACATACTGACCGATATCTAAATCATTAGTAAACATTTGAGTTCTATTAATTCTTGCAATTTAGTTTTGTATCTTTAGCATATTGCTACCAGAACTGTTGAGAAAATATATTTTATTTTTTAGAATATATGATAAGTAATCATTCAAATGGTTACACAAATAATTCCCATTGATAACTTCATCATTCAGTTAGTCGCTTGCAAAAATATTAAACTGATATATAAACTCGAAAATTTAAATATAGAGATTTCCAACAAAGGAATTCTAATTTCAACCGTACAGTACATTGCAATTGCATTACTTGCCAGAAAAATAACTTTCTAGCGACTAAATATGGGATCATTTTTCTTCCGCTTTTTACTAACTTTAACCGAATGTAAAAACACATAGGGGTAAAATCAGATTATAATATATTTTAATTAGTTAAAATCGGTTATAATCAGTGCAACAGTTTTTCTCCAATACTACCGCTTACAACAAATTTCAATTGATTTTTATCTGTTACTAATTAATCATAAATCAACTAACAGCTGATTCAAAGTAGCTATGATGGTTTGAGACCGATATCAGACACATAATAATATTTCATCAATTACTTTCAGTAACGCTGATTCAGAATTAGCAAGATTAGACTTATTTTTACTTTCATGAAAGTACTCTCTAAAAAATTCATCAATATTTTCTAAATTACATTATTCAGAATTGTTACTTTCGCAACAAAATATGCTTCTACTTCCTTATTTTCTGCTAACCCCTGACTTCGCAGCAGTACTATATATCCTCTATTTCCTATATTTTAAAAATTGATCCTATAATAGACTATATTTTGAGCTTTTTTCCTATATTCCTATTTTTTTCAAACAATTGAAGATTCTTCTGAAAAAATTCCAAAAATTCTTGATAAGCGNTCAACACGTCATTTAAATATTGTCACGGACGTCCATAACAAGTAGTGTAGATATTAACGATCAATTATCGGCGACAATTTATATGGCGTTTATTTCCTATTGGTTTATCTAGATAATGTATATAGTACACTCTTTGCATTAATTGTCTTTGCCTTATCAAAGATTATCTCATAATAGACATGTTCATCTACATTTGTTGACAATTACATTCTACATTTGTCGGTACTATTCTTATCTGATTCTAGATTTCATCTTTTATTTAAAAATTCAAATTTTGAAGTTGATTTTACTGATTTTGCTCATGTTCGTATACTAATGCCGCAATATACGAAGCTTCGCCCTCACTGGTCGACCAAAACAGATTCTGAAGGTCGTAATGTGAATAAATGGTTAAAACAAGGTGAGAACATATCAACGTTTAAATGTACTTTATGTAACACATCTGATCTTGATTGTAGCAATCAAGATTGGGCTACCATTGTACAACATATGAAAACCAAAGCGCATTGGACTAGCTGTCTAATTCGAGTTCGAATATAAATGGAGAAAAGAAAAAGTTAAACCAAAACTAAATCTAGGAATAGATTTAGTTTTAGTTTAACTTTCTGATATATGCGAGATATGAATACATATCGGCTTGTCCAAGCATAACGCGATGACGTTTTGTCCACAGTTTTCTTAAATTTTCTCAGCAATTAGATTACTTAGAAAGTGTGTTCTTTCGTCGGAAGATGTGTCTATGTCTTGTTCAAAATATCTGAAAATATGCGCTCGATTGAATGAGCGCTTCGAAAACTATAGCAACAATAGTTGAGGAAACGCGATGACGAAAAAAGGACAAAAAGTTCTGGGTGATGTGATTGTTTTTAATTTTTCTGCGAATCTTCTGCAGTATCGAACGAAACTTTCTATAGGTATTTTGTAGCCGACAGTTTGAGGTTTGCAATGAACAAAAAATATTTCCGAACAGTCATCTTATTTTAACAAGAGACTTGCTTCATTAACGTAACGCGATGACGATTTCGTTACACGATGACGATGACTTTCGCAATGTAATTTTTTCCCATCATCCTCTACTATAATACAATCCCATTTACCAGGCATTTAATAACTGACATCATCACGATCATAAAACTTAATGACTAATTTGTCACGATATTTTTTAGATGCTAGCTTTTGTCGAAGACGTAATTTTTCTAATGGACCACCTATTAAGTTTCTACGCCTTTGACTATCACAAATACGAGTTTTTTGCTTCATTTGTTCA
>OENM01001102.1:26989-44889 GCA_900239745.1 Rotaria magnacalcarata | reverse complement strand
ATAGTGGTTTAGATAATCAATATATTCTCTTATATCGAATATACTCCTTGTCAAGGTTTCGCTGTTGGAATATGTATGAAATTCATCTGAAAAATAAATATTCATAATTCTGAACCTCTAATTGAAACGTTCTTGAAGGCCTTCAGGAGAAGGTCATGTACACGTAGCCATTTATAGTATGATTCAGATGTTTACATTGTGTCGCAATAAATTTGATACATCACAAAACTTTAAGATTTAGTTTTTTTTCCAGAAAACTAGTGCTCACAGTTCATTGATGAAATCTTGATATAGAGAATTTTGTTTGCGAATTGAACTCAATACTCTGCATTATACAAAAAAATCAACAATCCATGTTCTTAAAATAATAGTGTATGTAGAGTATATCGTTACNTAAACTAGTAGTAAAAACAATATCGCGCACATTTGAAGAATTTCAATGGATTCTCGAGATGATAGATATGAGTTGGATTTATTTTTATATTGATAATTGATTTGTTATTAAACATAACAGATATTCTTTTTCATAAATGATTGTATGATTTTTCTATAGAAATGGATTGAACAAATATTTGCTTTACAAACATGAAATTTTATTTATATACAAAAGCGAGACTAGTCATTACAAGAGTAAATGTAATAAATCATCAATATGAGATATAAGACCAGCATCGGCTTCGCTCCTATAATCAGATAATAAAAAATAGTTGGAACATGAGAAAATTGACTAAATGAAAACAACTTACGCTGCTGACTTTTTCAGTTGTTGTAATGTTTGAGTAAGTTCGCTATTCGTATTCGAACGAGCTACATCCAAACTACGTTTATCTCCGCTGATTAAACGTTTTATAGCACGTAGAAGTAATTTTTGTTTGGTTGTATCGGACGTTCGAAGCATTGAACTAATTAGAAAAAGTTAGTTTTGTCAATTTCATTATAAAATCCGTTTACCTTAGTATATGAATATGATTTTTGCTGAGAATTGCTTTGCCTTCACTACCGATCAATTGTGTTAATAAAGAAAGATTATGTAAAGCAATTTTAGCAATCGATGGATCTTCATTTGGCAACTAGACGACAAAAGACTTGTTTTTAATTAAAAGGAAATAATTTTTATCGACATACTAAATTGATCATTGGACCAACGAGAGTAACAAGAGGTTTATGAACTTGTAATAATTTTTCAGCTATTGATGGTAAATCCGAATCACCCGCTCCAGTTTTTTTAACCTATTAATTAAAAATAATATTCATCTATGATTGAATTGTTTATCTTACTTGTAATGCTCGTTTAACAACGTCGAGTACATAAGTAAGATCACGATCAAGCAACGATAATAATTCAAGTAAGATATTCATTACAGATCTATCCGTTGATGATGAAGCTAATTGATCTTGAATTAATTGAAGTTGAATTGATACCAAACCTTGAATACAAAAAACAAAATCGATTTTTAAATGAAATCTTTCATTGTTGAATCTATTTACCTTGTTCAATCATCGTCTGAATTATTTCTCGTTGTTCTGATAATGTTGTTAAACATGAAGCAATACCTTGCACAAATGTACCTGTTGATTTATCTTTATTTTGCATAATAAGAGTAAATAGATTTGAAATGAGATTCGATTGCGATTGAATTGAAAATGGTGTAGATGTATGATCAATTAGTGTCCATATTGTTTGAATAAAACGTAGGCTAAGTAACGCAATGGGCTCTTCACGAAGTATATGTCGATCACAAATAATTGATAAAAATGTTTGATGTAATTCTTGTTTTATATCACGTTGTATATGACTTGGTAAAACACAGTCCGTTAATTTTAATTCAGTTAATAATTCATTAAGAATGCATAGAGCACACAGAGAAAATTCATCAACATTCGAGGAAACAAGTAATTGTGAACAAAGTGGAAGAAGATCAGTAAGAAGTATTTCGCTAAATAGCGATAGTAGATCACGAGCACGAACAAAAGCATCTAACGTTTGCGATACATAAGATATGATTTCAGTTAATGATGATGGACCTAGAATAGAAATTAGTCAATTTTTATAAGGAAAACTCAATAGATGAGAGGGTGAAGCTTTTTGTGTACTCAAAAAAAAAAGAGTACACTATAGAATCGGTCAGTGTGTCCGGCCGTCCGTCCGTTTACGATAACTCTTCACAATCACATTCGATTGAGCTGAAATTTTGTGCACAGAATTGTCTTATCAATATCTAGGTCGAGTTCGAAGATGAGAAGGATCCGTCAAGAAATGGCTGAGTTATCGAAAAAAATTGTCATTTTTGATCAGACCATCCCTGAGGGGGAGTACAGGGATTTTTCAAAAAAAAAGCTTTTCTCAGAATTATCCACAACATATATAAATCGACTCAGTTTTTAACGCTGATTCCGAATCTGATATTAGTTTTGAACTAAATNNACACATAACTCTCGGATGAAATCCGAAGTTTCCACATTTATTGTTTTTTAGTATTGAAATTTGATCTAGAAGAAAGAATACTTCTATCTCTCTGTTTGTGGTAGTGTTCTATTATTAAATCCAATATTTTTTCTCTAAAACTAATACCAGCTGTAACTCAAGTTAGAAGGCCAATCTCATGTAGAGTTCTTGTGCTACTCACACACACTAACTAACCACAAGAGCGATTGTGTGTCACTATAGCATCAACATGCTATCGGGCATACGATCCAAATTACAAAATCATTAGTAACTTGTTCAGGGTCATTTTATGAATGATGCCATCGAAGTTTGAAGATATTTTTTTGTAAATAACTGTCGAATAACGATGATGATCAAAAGCATAGTCACCCGTCAAATAAGAAACAAAAACTATCTAGGGATGCATAATTTTAATACCTTGAAATATCTCAACTGTATTGAGAAAAACTAGATGCCTAAAAAGCAAAAGCGAAGAGCTACTTGAATTTATATTTGTGTCAATTTGGGAAATTAATTAGCAGATATGAATATTGATTTTACCTTTGATTAATTCCGTGTTTAATTCTGCGATGAGTTTAATATTAGAAAAAAGTTTGAATAATTTTTTAATTGACATTAATGTAACTACCCGCGAGCGAATACACTAAAACCAAAACAAATGAAATAGAAAAATTGTAATTTGATTATTCATATAAATATATATATATATAAACTTACATGATTTCCAATAATTATTGAAATCAAACGAAATGATGGTAACCATTTTTTAAATGCATCTTTAGTTGATGACGTTTTTCTTGTTTGTTCAGTAGATGTTAAAAGTTCATCTGGAATATTTTTTGAAAATTTTCGATCTATTCTTTTTCTTTTACAAATATAAATATACATACCTAATATTCGATTTACATGACTTGATAAAAGTGCTGTTAAACGATTCAGTGATTCATGCAATAAGTCATTTTCATCGGGATCTGCTGATGTACGACGAACATCACGCTCGATGGCTTGAAAAAGTCTGCAGAAAATTTTATATAATAACATAATTAAGCTACGAGTTTATCTACATACTTTGTATCACTTAATGTAAAAAGACTTTCACTGTAAGTTGATAATAGAACGTAAGTTAAAGTATATGCTTTAGCACGAGTGAGTATATTTGTGTTTTCGTATAGAACATTCATTTTTGGTAATATATCCTATAAGTATTGAAGATTTTTAGAATAATATGTTTTCGTGAGATTGTTTTTCTATTCAATAGGCTTTATTATGAATGAAGTTGTACGTTAAAGTTTGTTTAGGACGCAATATTGTACCTACCGCGTGGGGTGGAAATAATTGAAGTCAAATATGGACACCTGTAGAGACTCGTTGTTTAGTGAAATTTGTTCGTAAACAACTTAAAATCTTTTACTATTCATTTCGCTTGATTAATTGTATTTATCTCGAAGGCATATAAATAAATATTTTTAATCGTTTTATGATTCTTTACAGAATTGAATAGGCTGCGGATCGTAACTTTTCAAGGAAGATTTCTTTCTCGAAAATTTAATTTCTATTCATCTTCTCGATATACGTATATATATATATATATATGTATATTTATTTATTTACTTGTATAAACATTGTACGATTCTTCGTTCGTTTCGCTAGAATAGCTAAAAGTGTTGTATTATATTGAAGAACTTTCGATGATGTTGTTTGAAATATATCGCCTTTGATATTCACTTTATCAAATACTGATTGAACAATATCAAGATAGGATAAACCCATATGACATAGTGCCTAAACAAAACAAAAAGAACTCATCAATAAATAATTAAACAAGGAAACAAATCTTTTTACAGCTAAAGCCGAAGCACGGATATGTTCATTATTACCAACAGTACTAGCAATATTCCATAGTGCAACAGCGACATCAGACGTTGCTAATTTATCTGCTTGTTTATCAGCAACAAGTAGAAGATTTTCAATTATTTTACATGCAGCATGATTAAGTGCAGTATCATCCTGAAACGATAATAATTTTGAAACAAAATAATAAGTAAATACTTTTATTAACCATATCACTTACACCATCCTTGAGACAACGAACAATTAATTGATATGTAAAACCAGGTACAAGAGAATTATCTGGTGTCTGAAAAACGAACTCAATCAAATATGATATTAAAATTAGGCAAAAAAAAAGAACGTACTCGTCCAGCAATAAATATCATAATTTCACCGATGGCTTGTAATAAATATAATTTGAATTTAGTCTCTTTACTATTAGCACGAAGTGCCTCAGTAAGCGACACAAGAATCTATGAAAAGAAAATTAGTGAATATATTTTTCGTTTTTATTAGATTAAGATAAAAATATATGTATGTAGCTATCTTGCGAGGAAAAATTCTCATCTGTCAAATCTCATGTTGTTTGAGACCATAGACATTCAATCATTTATGGTGACGACTTAAAAGTCTTCGACGTTTTTCTTTTTCTTATCTTGACTTGACAAGTTATGTGCGTTCCACTCGATCATGTTGTCTTCTGCAGCACCTGAATAATTGAATGCCGAAACAAAACTAAGTCCTTAGATGAACTTTCTATTTACCAGAAACTCGTTCGATGATCACATAGGACAACAATATCGCTATCCAGAAAATAGTCTAGATTGAAAATATCCTCGTTTTCAAATAGAAATATTGTCTTGCATTCCTAGTAGTTTGACAACAGTCATTTGTCTTAGGTAAGACTTTTTCAAAATTGATTATCGAGCTTATCTAAAGCTCAAAACCTCAGCTTGGAATACAATCACTAGTGATTATATTTTCTTCGAGTAAAAACTTCTAGTAAAATGCATTCAATTTAACAAGCAAAGACCGGAAAATAAAACAAAAATAGACTTTTATTATTACTCATCATGGGTGACTGAACGGGAACAATTTCATGCGCACAGCACAACAATTTCACAGCTGGGAACATTTCTTCATCAGCTTGAGAGTACAAAGATATATGATTCTAGTGGTATATTTTTTTCTTGTTCTGTCGCCTACGCTAAGTTTCATGCAGGCCGAGATTTTTTTCTTGTTAATTTTTTTGTTCTCGACAGAACGGATTTTTTTTCTATTATTCTACTTCATGTGACAAATCAAACATTCTGTCATCAGACGCCGATTAAAAAAAGAAATCATGAAGATGGCAGTACTCGATGTATATAAATATAGATAGATAGATTGGTAGGCAAGCATTTGTTGTAACAATAACATTCAGTAATATAGTTTCCTCTCGTTTGTTATACATACGTACATCGGTAAGTGAAGGTGAAACAGGAAAAGTATCAGTCGCTTTATTGAATAGAATTCCAAGTAGACGGGTAGCTTTCATTTTTCTAAATTAAAGAAAAAAACATGATTGCTGTTCTGTTTTTAGAAGTCATGGCTCGTCTAATACGTCGTCCTTCAATGGAAAATTTAGTACTCTATGATCTTGATAAATTTAAATTAGTTCCATCGATAAATTATAAATTAAATTCTCATCGACGTGCATCAATGAATCCGAAATTTGAACGTTATGAATTTCTTTGCAATGTAGAACGTAGTAAAATCGATCCAATTTATGCAGCTACTCCAATGTTTACAACAATACCACAATCATCAAACGACGAGACTCATCAGCAATTAATTGATTCATCAATATGTTTAGAAAATATTAAATCACTATCTCATCGAACTTCGAAAGTGGAAGAAGAAAAAGAGAATGAAGAAGACAAAGAAGAAACTAATGATCAACCAAAACATAATGAAATTATTCTTAATAATGATTGTAAAGATATTATCGAGAAAATTTTCAACAGAAATTAGACCAATAAAGCTGAACCTTGAACTAGACTCTAGTTGTTGTCGTCGTCGTCGTCATTGCTGTTTGTTGTTTTATGCTTACAAATAAATTAGGTGAATTTCCTTTGTGTTTTCCGATGAGAAAACGTTTAAATTTGAAGAAGAAAAAATGATATCTTACAATTCCATTGTACCGCCATTTGTAATTAAATATAGAAAGTCTTTGTGTATTTCTTTAGCAATAAGTGCGTCAGCAAATGGACCCGAATTGGCTTGTTCGAGACAAGTGAATCCAATATAATTTAATAGATTTGGCTTAATACGCATTCCGTTTGCACTTGTAGGTGACCCTGCTGTTGTATTTGATAGCTCTTTTTTAATCGTACTAGCATGTTCTTGAAGATCAACAGAAGATAATCGACTCAAGTTCTCATCTAAATATAAATAAATAAATCAATCTATATGTATTTGTATAGAAATATAACCTATTATATTTTGTTAAATAATTGTCATGTGTTGTTTGATAGAAGCGAGAATAAATTAGAAAATTGAAATCAATACCAACGACTAACGTCAATACATTCGATCAGTTTCTTTTTCTTAGATATGTATATAAATATTTTCTATAGGATATACATGACTAGTTAATTATGAAAATATTCTTCATTAATACGGTTAGTTATGTTTGAGGTTTTTTTTTCTGGAACGATTTCTATTTTCATTATTGTATATATATATATAAAGACTAACGCTTAGTCTGCTAGATATAAGAAATCAGATACAAGACTAATGAGATTATCTTTTGTATCCTTCATTCTAAGGGCATCGATAATAGGAATGAGCAACGATTATTTATCGTTTACAAAGTACTTGAATAGCTTCGGAATATTTCATATAAATAGATTTCAATTGGACTGAGAGAATGCTACGAGAGAGGGAGAGAGTGTTCATGTTCATGAAGTGTTTCTATTGACCTATGAATAGATTAATATCATTATGATTTCTGTTCATACGTATTAGAAAAATGAGACAAAGAACAAATATGACTCGTTGGAAAAAATATTCTGATTGAATTCTGAGGAGATATTAAAATTTGAGTTGTCACCCTTGTTTTTCCTACAGTTTGAAAGGCTTTAGTATTCATTAAATGTCAACAACTCGATCACAACTATAGATAAAGTAATTTTAAATTTCATTTATCGACGAGAGTAGAAAATTTTCTGAGTAAAAAGCTTCCCGTTCAAAATTTTCTTCCACACAAAAGAAGCGCGAAAAGTTCTGTTTTGTTTCTGTTGATAAAGGCTTATTCATGTTTTGTAAAAGAAGAGTCGTGAGAGTAAACACTTTAAGGATTTCCTCATTTTATTAAAAACGTTTTTATGATGAAAAAAAAGTAGTCCAAAGCTCGGAAATAGTAGAAGAAAGTAGGAGAGGAAAACGTAGTAGATACGTCTTTGCTGATGTTTTATGAAGACGTTTTTCGGAACTTTGAAAATATATTTATGTCACTCAGAATGCAAAAGGTAATTGAAAGAATGAGGTAGCATTTTCAATAGAGCGAGATGCAAAATAATTGACAGTTTTGCATAAAGAATGTCCCTAGTGTGATCAATGCTAAAACTATTTTGTTATCATAAATCTCTCGCCTACACATGAAACTTTATTATTATATCTTTTGGCGCAAACCCTGAGGACTTCCGAACTCAAAATACACTATAGCTATTAATGGAATTATTTCTATTGAATGAAATTGCTTATTTCTATGGCAAAAATGACATTTTTGTTACTTGTGAGGGTCCAATAGGTTTATTTTTCTTGGTCTTAGATAGAACTCCTATTTATGATATTTTTTTATATAAAGAATAAACAAATACTTGCATTTTCCTAATTGAAATGGTAATAATTTATTTTCAAATTTAAATGGTAATGTTTTTTGAATAGTTTTATTTTCTATAATAGCTGTTGGTTGTAATTCAGCTTTTGAAAAAAGCATTTTTCGAAGACGTTCAATACTTTCACTACCAACTGATGTTGATTGTTCATGTGTATTGATTGATGAATAATCATTCCGTGGTGTTTTATTACCATCGGTTTCATCTGGTTTATTTTGCTGAGCTATTTGAATAGATGTTTTTGTGCAACTAAAAGTTAAATTTGTTTTTCGCTAAAGTATTACGGCCATCGATGAATTACCTTAAACTAAACGACACATTGGATTCTGGTCGATCTGTAGTAGCTATTCGAGATGATATCGGTGGACGATCTATATTTTTAATGTTGATAAGAATTTTAGGAAATAAAAATTTTCGCCTAAGAATACCTGTTGTGTCACCATGACTAATACTTTTCTTTGTTACACCTGTTTGTGGTCGCACGAGATGAGTTAATTGGCCAGACCAGAAAGGATGGGTTAATATACCTGGCCAATTGAGTCTAAAATATATTCATTGTTTTTAGGATCAGAAGTGTGTTATTTGATTTTAAGATTTGTTCGAATCTCTGCAAGCTTATTTTTCTGTTGAATTGCTCTACCTTTTAGCTGGTTCTTTAATGAGTAAACCTTGTAGTAGACTCGAAAATTCAATCGATGGTTTTGCTGAACCTCGTGCCATTGGTAGAACAAAACGATCATTGAGAATTTTTTGTGTTAATTTATTAGTATTTCTTTCATCATACAATTGTCGCCCTTAAAAACAAAAATATACGTAAATTTCATAGATAACAAAATTATTTTACCAGCAAACATTTCATATAGAATACATCCAAGTGACCATAAATCTGAACTTACAGAATATTCACCACCACGAAGTACTTCAGGTGCTGTATAAAAAAAATTCTCTAAAAATTCAAAAACAAAAGATATTGATATATTATTATAGTTTAATTTTTATTTTTGTTATTCATTTACCAGTTTGTGCTTTTGGCCGTTCTTTTCCTCGATACACATCATCAAGATAATTATCGTAAGTTTCATCGAAAATTGCTTGTAAATTTTCACTTTTCATTCTTGATAATGTCATATTTCCTAATTTAAATACATTTGAACCTTCCGAAACAATCTATTAGAATGGAGAGAGAGAGAGAGAGATTTTTAAGATTAGACAGAATCCAACTATTGTTTTGTTAAATACTTTTTCAGGATTAAGATCACAAAAGAGAATATCTTGTTGATGCAGATAATATAAACCCTGACATATGTGAACGCCAATAGTACGTATAGATGCTTCGGGTAATGATCCATCAGCTTGTATAATTGATTTAAGTGAACCACCTTTAAAAACACGATAAGAAAAAAGAATTAGAAAAATATATAATATTGATACCATCACATAAATCCATGACAAGCCAAAGATGATTTGTTGTTTCATACCATTCACGAAATTTCATTATATTTGGATGATCAAGTTCGTACATTAATCGAACCTAGAAACATTTTATACGGAAACAGTAAACACTACGTTGAACTATCTATTTTTATAATGTACATACGAGATTACTCAATTCATGTCGCTTAAATTTATCAACGCAATAGATCATAACAAAATCAATCGATCGTTTTATTCGACCACGATAGACGATGCAAGAATCACGCTTTTGAATTTCTTCATAAATTAAAAAATTATCCATTCTGGCTCAATAAATGATGAAGTAAAACGTTTTCAATTTAAGATGTCATGCACAGAAAAAAGTTTTTTTAATTCTTCCATTCCATCGGTCATGTTACTTCTAACAGTAACAGCCACCATTGTTCGACAAATGTCGCTAGCAGTCCGTATGTTGAGGGCGTGAGATATTGAAATCAAGATTCTGCGTTAATTGAAATTGAAATAGAGAGTTTAAGTTATCCGATGACGTTTTCGTATTCATTTGCGCCTGTTGTACCACAGTATTGCAAGTAGTCTGTTGATCAAAGCTTTTCACGTCTCACTCTCAAGCAAGCTTGTAATAAGTTTAAGTAACCATAATTAAAAGTTAAGACTTCAGAAACAAAAAGTTTTTAATTTGCAAAAAAAGCGATTTGAATTTAATATTAATACGAATTTCTTAGAGTTTATCTATACGCATGATAATATCGCGTAACCCGTTGTGGATATAATGCATTTGCACATTAGACTTATTTGTCAGTTAATTGATGACTAGACTAAAAGCAATGCCAAAGCGAATGACACGAGGTAAAAATAAAGCATCTGATGATATTATTCTTACTCAAGATGCAAAAATAGCTAAAATAGAACACTTATCTTTCGGTTAATTATTTTTGGAACAAAACTATTGCCTCTAGTTTGTTTTTTCGCTAAGAATGTCTTTTATTAGTGTATGATTACTAAAAAAAGCAGACGTTTGTATGCAACATTAAAATCTGAAAAGAGTGAAAAGACTTCGATGTTTCGCGAAAAAAATACAGAAACTTCAGCTTTTCTTCAAAATTGATTCTTTGGTCAAGTACATATTGTGACATATTTATCTATTGGCACATGTTTTATGTCAATGAGAGCGACACGATGATCTACTTTATAAATTAGTAGAAAATAGAAAATCGCGCAAAAATTGAAACTTTAGTCATATGATTTCGATATAAGAATTACGTCGAAGAATATATAATATGAAGTGTGTTATTTAGTCTTTGCGCTATATATTATGTGTGTATTTTCGGATAGAATTCAAACAAATTAGCAAGTAGTGCATATTTGATTGACAGACAAGCGCACTGTCACATTCTATGGTATTATAAATTCATAGTAGTGAAAACAAACGCCTGGAATGGGCGACGATCATGGGACGAATAGAATGTAGAGATATACCTAATATCATTGCAGTAGGTAGCTTCAAGCTACAATTTCATTACAAAAAGAAAACATCTGAACAAGAATTTTAATATGACATTTTTGATGTGAAGTTCATAATATCAGTTGATTCTCTTATCAATAATAAGTAGAAGAATATTTTCATATTCTATTATGATATCGCCTTAGATGAAATAGTATTTTAGAACGTAACGAAAAAAATCAAGATTTCAATTTTTTTCTCAACCAACAAACAATAGAAACGTTAGTCCTACCAAGAACACGCAAATATTTGATAAAAATCGAGTTGTTCTCTTGCTATCTGACGCTATTTGTGTAAATAATTATAAAGAAATTTCTTGAAATTTGTTGTTTACTCCCATATTGTAAATTAGATATTCTATATAAACTCATCAGAAGTTGTACAATCATTTGAGAATGTTTGTGTTACTCATAATCTTGTTAACGATATCAATTACACGCATGCATGCATGCATGCATAAGCTAACATCGTTTTTTTTTCTTCTTCGGTTTGATCTTAAAAGAAAACTATAAAATTAAGAAATATTCCGATTGTTTATTCGTTACAATGCCTTATTATAGCTATTTCACCAAGAATAAAGGTCAAAACCCAGAAATGACATTTAATTTGGATATGTCTTTCTCCATTCTTTCGCGGGAAATTAATTTACTTAATATATTCATCGCTAATCAATATCTTTCCACATGTATTCAATGGGACGTAACTGAATAAAAGTTGTCCATTAGTATCGCATCATATTTTCCTGCTGACTGAATTATTGAATTCGATGCAGCTGTCGATTAAAAAACATGTATCGACGCTACATATGATTAAAAGATATTGACTTGTTCAGTATCATGCTGGCGTAATAACAAATATGATTACCATTTACAGAACAAACTATCGATGGATTCCTACGAATATTATTTCGTATTTCATGTGACTTATTGTGAGAAGAAAATGTTTTGATGTCGATCAAATTTTTGCTTTTTCTGATGATAAAATGATTGCTTATGGACTTGCCGAACGCTATTATTGTTTATTAATTATATTGTTGAAAACATGTCTTAGTATAGATTTTATTAACAATCCAATTCATCATTTTATTTTCGAAACGAGCAAAAAAACTCATTATAGAACAGAGAAACAAATATGTCATAAGATAATTTATTTTGTACATATTTCCCTATCACATTATTTCCAGAAGATGTTTAAATCCGTATTGACATGGAAATTAAGGCAAGAAATTATTGTTATTTTGTGTATAGTGGCAACGGGTATTATAGAACAATCTTGAAATATGTTTCTCGCTTTCTGATCGTATTTCTATTACTATGTAACATCTTTCTTTTTTCCTTCGGGACATATACTCGTATGAAGGGCAAGAAAAGCGTGTGTCACCCGACTCTGTTAATTTCTTTCTTTTGATATACTTTGTAAGCAAAATGGTCGATGCTAGTTGTTATTTTGTCATTACTGTTATTGTTGTTGCTCTTTCATCGTATGCATAAATGTCAATCATTCATATGCCAATATACACGTTTATATATATATATATATGCAGATGTAAATTGTAGTTCGTTATTACGAAGAATTTTAAAGAGAAAAAACTTCCTTCAGAAGTCGATTAATCTGTTTTTCTATTAACAGTAACAAATAAAAAAGAAACGTGACAAGATTTAAAGAACGAAAAGAAAACAAGCAGTGTAAATTATCAATGACAACAATATGTGTGTTGGAGCGCCATCAGGATAAATACTCTTGCATTACATCCTTCTGTGTAGAATGTGTCAAACAACTTTAGATAGACAGTAAAACAAGCTGTATTGTATTAGAAGAAAAAAACCAGAATATATACACAATCATAGACTATTATGTGCTTTCTATTCTCTTTTCTCTCGAAAGACAAGTCACTCCTACTGGTTTATAACTATGCAACTCAAATAACGGTGTAGAATAACGTCAGTAATCTGTCTTTTTTTTGTTCTTTTCTCTCGTTTCCATGTCGTCAACGTGTACATATAGATATATGCGCTTAGTGGGATTGAGAGAAGAGCGTACAAAGAGGCATAAAATACAAATACATATTCTTCTGTGCTATATATTACAACAGCTTCGATCTATATATCAGAAAACAAAACTCCCACCATTGTTGCTTCCGTATAGAAGAACATTACCATTAAGGTGAGCGAGAACTATATACATATAAATCAATAAGTACCTCGATCATTTCACTTGTACATATCATTTCAATATCAGTATCATATATCAGTGTTACTATTATTATTATTTTTGTTTTTTGTTTATCAAAAGTATTGCTTTTCTTTAGAATAATGAAAATAAAATTTTCTTCATGACGACCAATGATCAAATAGCTGACGCTCCTTCAGCGCTAGCATCCTCAACAACAGCAACTACAACACCAAACTATAGTACAACAGAAAGAAATTGTAAAACAATTCCAGTAGCACCCGCGCATCGCCTTGATATTGAAGATATTTATTCTCATCCATCCGATCCAGATGACAAACCTAATTTGGATATCCTGAAGCAACATCTTCTACTCGAAGGTCGTCTTACTGAACAAGCTGCAATTCGAATAATTGAAGCGGGTAAAAGATCTTTCTTTTCTAGGATTGTTTCTGACAGTTGTCGTCAAGCAATTGCATTAATAGAATAAGAGGCCGACAAACGCTAGAAACTTCTCTGAGTATAAACAATCGTTAATCAAAAGCTTTTTTTTTCACGCATATTTCTCATTAAGACGAAATTTTACAAGAAACAATAACAAAACCAGACAGAAAGAAAAGAAAACGTCTAGCGCACTGCTATTGTGCATTCAAAAAAAAAGAGTACACTATAGAATCGGTCAGTGAGTGCGTCCGGCCGTTTACACGATAACTCCTGAAAGGCTGACCCGATTGTCATGAAATTTTGTACACAGCATTATCTCATCAATATCTCGGCCGAGTTCGAAGATAAAAATAATTCGTCGAGGATTTACTGAGTTACAGCAAGAAATATCATTATTTTCTATGCAAATATTGGTCTATTCCAATTTTCGCAAATCAAAATCTTTGTCATAGTGAAAATGAAAACTGAACTATTATATATATCATTCGATAGAGAATTTCATGGACTACAAAATGATGCTAAATTATAGGGATAAATATGCTGCGTCTGAAATTTCCTCAATACCTCAGTGCTAAAAACCTATGAAAAACTCACATATACAGTCACTTTGTCTCTATGATATGAGTTTATTTCCCATAGAACTAACGTTGTTTTTATGAAGTAGATAGAACTTGTCAAGAGCTCTAAATGATGATATATTATAAAGGTAAATATGGTGCATTTAACGTTTCCTCAATATTGCACTTTCCTCACCGCGTCCTATGGAACAAAAAGAAGGCATCCGCAGGGCCTAAGGGGCAGTTCCTTAGCGCGCTCAAGGGTGGATTTTTTTTTAGAAAGATTGATTGAAATCAATCTGTCATCAACTTCACTTTTTGAAGTACATATAACACTCGGCTTTAAATCCGAGGTTTCCGCATTCATTTTTGCACTAAAGTCACGATAAACTTTATAATCGATTAGCTTATTATTGATACAAAATCAACACTTTCATAAATCAAGTCTTTTTTTGCAACATGACATTTGTCTATCATTCCTTTAAGAAAAAATAGATATGTTTGTCAATGATAGTAATGACGAAGTTTTAGCCTATATTATCGCTTCAATTTAGGCGCCGCAATTTTACGCGATGAATCCACGATGATTGATGTTGAAGCACCATTGACAATATGTGGCGATATTCATGGACAACTATACGATTTAGTCAAGTAAATAATCCTAAATACATTGATAGAAAAACAATTGACTCACTTTGTTTTTATATATAGATTATTTGAAGTTGGAGGTTCTCCGGCTACTACTCGTTATTTATTTCTTGGTGATTATATTGATAGAGGATATTTTGGAATCGAATGGTTTGAGAAATCGTTTTTTTTAAATGCACTTTATTTTTATGTATTTTTTTTTGATTCAGTGTTCTTTATTTATGGTCGTTAAAAACTCACTATCCGACAACATTCTTTTTACTTCGTGGTAATCACGAATGTCGACATTTAACAGATTATTTTACGTAAGAAGAATATTTTCTTTGTCTTTTTCATTACTAAATGAAATTTGAATTTGATTATGCTTAGGTTTAAACAAGAATGTCGTGTTAAATATACAGAAAAAGTTTACGAAACGAGTATGATCGCTTTCGATTGTCTACCATTAGCTGCATTAATGAATAAACAATTTCTATGTGTACATGGCGGACTTTCACCAGAGATTCATACATTGGATGACATACGAAAGGTAATTTTAAAAATTGAATCATGGAAGATATTCGTCAGAAGACAGATGTCTAATATGTATAATCGTTTTTCTGGAAACCATGTTGATCTCTTCAAGTTTCTGCGTATATGATTTTGATTGACGGGATTCAAAGAAGACTAGAGTACAGCCGCACTTAACTGTCTCGTATGTTATCATGTCATAGAACAAGATCTTCAGTAGATTGAGAAAAATAAATTTGACCCAGACATGTTATTTTCATAGTTATGACCATCTTAAAAGAGTTTCAGTCAGCAGTCACGTATCTAGAAGAAAATAATCGGATAATTTCGAACTTGAGTGTTATAACAGACGCTTTTCTGCTGGGGGGACTATTAATTGATACAAAGCGATAGTCTACGATGAAAAGACTTTAACCATCGATATTCAATGTTCCAAGAGAGCAAGAGAAATGTATAACGTTTTATCTCTGGCAATTGTTGAAACTGTAAAAATATATATTAATCATAAGTAAAACATTTCACATAACAATTCCTGAGGTCAATAAATCGAATAGATTTCATACCGTTTGACATTGTAGTTATGACTTCTATTTCAAATTTGATTTATTTTCATTGTGAACTCGAAAATTTGTACCTACTATGTACGCATCTGTTGTCAATTAATCATATTTTAATGCTCCATGACAGTATACAATATGTGATGATAGCAATGGACGATAAGACTAATCGATGAGAAAAGTTTTCTTGTTTACCGAGAAGTACTTCATCCCACATAGAATCATTTCATTTATGCATTCGCGGTTATTAATGACTTTCCTGCTCACTGATTTCTTTGCTTTTATGTTGTTCCGCACGGAAACATTCATTTCTACTATACATTTTTCTTCTGAGTGAATGATTAATATCGTATATATGTGTCACCATTTATGACTGATATATATATATTTGGATAGACAAAGAATTTCCGTATTCGATCGATTTCATTAATCGCTACTGTTTTATTGTCAAGAAAGTAATTTGTGTTAACTTTGAGAAGAATAGTTTATTTCTATTGTAAATAAAATAATATTTCTGTTTTGCGGAATTTTCGCTAAGTCATCGACATTGACATTATCAATCCATCATATCTAAGTATATTTTATTTGCTTGAGTACATCAACATGCTATTCATCAAGCGTTATGCTTTCCAATGACATATTGTCATCCATTCATCGACTACATTAATTACTAAAACTGTTTTAAATAAACAATCTAACAAAATGAAAAACAATTAAAATAATGAAATCAATTTTTCTCTTCAGCTAGATCGATTTCGTGAACCTCCTCCTTATGGTCCAATGTGTGATCTTCTTTGGTCTGATCCAGTTGAAGATTATGGAAATGAAAAAGAAAATCCATCAACAACAACATCCAAACGTCTTAATAATATTCCATTAAATGATTTATGCCAATCAATTCCTACGTCACCAAATGAACAATTATATCTACCAAATACAACACGAGGTTGTTCGTATTTTTATACATATGCTGCTATTAATGAATTTTTAATACAGAATCAGATACTTTCAATAATTCGTGCTCATGAAGCACAAGATGTTGGCTATCGAATGTATAAAAAATCAGTGGAAACTGGTTTTCCATCTTTAATAACAATTTTTTCGGCACCCAACTATTTAGATGTCTACCAAAATAAAGCAGCCATTATGAAATATGAAAATAATGTTGTTAATATTCGACAATTTAATTGTTCACCACATCCATATTGGCTACCAAATTTTATGGACGTTTTCTCATGGTCATTACCATTCGTTGGCGAAAAAGTCATTGACGTACTTTTAAACATTCTTAGTATATGTACAGACGAAGAACTAGCTGAATATGATGAACATATCGATACACTAATCGAACGTAATAATCGTGAGCATCGTAAAGAACAAATTCGTTCAAAAATACGTGCATTAGGTAAAGTAGCTAAAGCTTATCAATCCCTACGTGAGTTAAGTGAAAATGTTGTTACATTACGTGGTTTAACGCCATCGACAAGTTTAACAGAATTAAATAATAATAATGATGTTAAATCTGAAACAAAAGTTGCAGCAAATATGCTTCGAGATAAAACTGTTACAACGAAAGAACGTTTTTCAAACGCTAAAATACTTGATAAAGTTAATGAACGTATGCCACCACCGAAATCATCAAATTCAATTGGTGGTCCTAGTGTTGCTGAACGTATTAAACGTTCATCAACCAATAATCAACCACCACAGCAACCACTTAAAAAGGAACCCCCGTCAAAATCAATTACTAGCGCAACAACACAAGGTCTTGTTAAAATGAGACGTGAAGGCTATGCTGTTACACCAAAAACAGAAATAATAAAACGACCATTAGCAGCTGCTGTGGGTTTACCAACAGCCGTTAATGGTAGCAATACGTCAACAACGAAGAAATGATTCATATATATATATATATATATATAT
>OENM01001102.1:498-17110 GCA_900239745.1 Rotaria magnacalcarata | reverse complement strand
TATTCTTGTGTTTTTAAATCATGGAATAAAACAATATTGATGAATGTAATCGTAATTCTACATCAAATATAATTTTATTCCGTCTTTCTTTCACATACACACTGCCAAGGTTATTTCGTGTTGACACATGAAATATCACTGATTTCAACAGCCCGAAGTTTTTTATTTCTTCGGCGATAAAAATATTTACATGCTCTAATAAGTAAGATTTCATCGGATACGAGAAAAATTATCAGGAGACATGTTAATAATAAAACACTGTACTGTTTAGTACTTATAGGTACCTCAGCAAGTGAATGTTAATGTTTGCAAAAATCAGTTATAAACATGGTGAAAACAGAATGTTAAGTCTACAATTAACTATTATAAAAAATGTCAATGATTGAAATGAACTGATTTATAGCCATGGATGATATTTAAAAATACAGTGTAGGCTATGCGATGGACGCTCTGTTCTTTTTCTTCTCAAGCGAACTAGAACTCAAGGGATCTACGACAACAGAAATCGATTTCAATTAAATTTATCCAATTTGTAATTTATGACTACTACGATAGAATTAAGTATTTACTCACAAACCCAATTTGTTTTGTTGATTTTATGATAACATTTTTACATATATCTTTAGAAATTCTCTCTGGAAAAAACTAAGAGTTGCGATGTGTGTTGAAATCTCACATTGAATAAATGAACGTGTACTTTAGTTTTCTGGGAATAATAGTATTTTTTTTTTCTATTTAATAGTCTATGAAAAATAATTTGAGGGCGCTTTTTACTCCGTTTATGGAGAAACGTTTTGAATTAGTGCATTGAAATTCAGTTTGTGTTTTTCTTATCACTCGGTTTTAGCATTTTGCCCCCTATGTCTACTTAAAAGTGATCAAGGTGAGTTTACGCAATTTTCTCAGATAATCAGATTCTAGCTTCACGTGTCTTGGTTAAATTCTAGAAATTGATTCTAACTATGTTACACTTGGAGTGGTAGAGAAACTGAAAATAGAATTTGAGATCTTAATTTGATCTCTTATCTTCAGCTAAATCCTCATAGACTTACTCGAGAAAAACATCTTTTGTCAAAACTAGGCAATTTGAAAAATATTCTTTTAAAAGAATCTCGAATGAAGATATCTGGCTTCAACTTTTGAAAAGCGGACGATAACATTGTATTCGTCTTCGTAGTTTAACGTGAAGACGTCTACTAATTAGAATTTAATTTACATATTTTCAATCTGATTCTTCTATTCTTAAATACGGTTTAATTTATACCGATGCGTAAACAGTTGTATATTGTTTTAAAGGAGAAAACAAAACTTGTTAGAAAATATATATTCTATAAGTTTCAAGTGATTTCTCCGATCAAAACTTTTCAACTTTTTTTCTTATGCACTTATTTTCCACTGATTAAATTTTAACAACTATCCTACGGCTACAATTTCGCAATGTTGAGAAGAATGAGATACGTTCCCTGAAAAAGTGTCTAGTGGCCACAGTATTTCTCTAAAATTAAAAAAGAAAAATATTTTGTGTTGCAAAAATAAAAACAGCAAGTACACCCGGTTTCACAGCTACGATACATACAATGAAACTGAAGCGTTATTCTACTCTTACTGGGTAGAAAATATGTAGAATCTCCACGTTTCGTATTTCAAATTATGATGCGCAGCTGCTTTTATTTCGTTAGGCTTTGCAAGAAACACTCGATTTACAAGAAAGCCTTCATTTTTAAGAGCATACGCCTTTTGTTTTTAATCTTTTTATTAGAAAAGAAAAAAAAGGAGAATACTGAAACATCCAACCTTGTTCAGTATATGTAAAAGGATATTTTCAATTCTATCGGATTAATTGTAGCCGAGAAAATGTGGTACGATTTTCAGTCTTACTAATATTTGTATTTTCCTAGAGGAAACTATTTGTACATTTTCTACTCCTACACTGTAATTTTTATTGAAATTTCAGGAATGCCAAAATCGACGTTAAGTATGGACACCTAATTTTTAAAATTCATGGTTTGCTAGTTGATTTCGGATTTCTATGAAATGCTTGATTTTCTCAAAAGTAGAAATTCAAATTTATTCACCAGCAAAACACCATTCGTTGAAAATCGGTATTGATTTTCATAGACCTGAAATAACCTGGTTGAATTCATATAGGCATTCCTAGAATATCCTTGATTAAACTCTATAACTTATTTTCTACTTTACAGTGTAAGGATCTATTAACTTTAGAAATTTTGAATTTTTCCAATCAGCTGTTATCCTATAGTATTACGTTCAATCAATCTTATTTTATTTCACATAACTATTTATTATTGTTGCGCAAATCTATTTGTTCTCTGACATCTAAAAATTGGAGTAGTGTTTTTTTTGTGATATTTGAGAATTCTCAAATATCAATAATGATACTTATTTTATTTTCTAATCTCGACTGATATTCTATCCTTATGTAAACGAAAATTCGCACTTACATTAAAAGACATTTTAGTCAATTTATATACATCGAATCAAAATTAGATCTATAATCTATTTTTGATGGATCATTAAAAATATAATGAATTTCAGTACAATAACCATCTCCTCCTAGTGCCGTACGATTTTTTTATCAGGCGATCGATGTCCAATACACATTAAAATGCCATTATCACATCGGATTTCTAAGTTCATGGTATGTTGAACGATTCTTTATTCTTTCAGAGCAAAATTAAACTTCCGAATATTGATAGCGAATGCGTCGAATATGTGATTGTAGCAGCTGATTCATTCTAACAGTCAAACATATAGCTGCAAAATCAATACAAGTCGGAATTCAATATGTTAAAAATTAACTTTTATATCGAACAAAAATATTGAATTAAACTCTAAGGATTGCATTCAGCGAAACTTTTTATGGCATGTTTCATAAAAATATGGAATTCATTTAAAGATATTATTACAATAGTTATTATGAAATCACATTTGATATGATTACTCACCAGTGCGAACATCAGTTATCATTACTACAATACCTATAGCAGTGCCTCATTTACGTGATTAACATTTTGAAGCTATCAAATCAGGTTATATCACGCTCGTATGTTTGTCATCATCGTATTTATTACAGAAACAATATAAATAACAGCAATCAACCGCGAATAAAATAGAAGATTTATCGACAGTACAAATATTATAGAAATTTTAGCAGGAGTAAATATTTATCAGTGAATGCCGAGTATTTATTTGATAAGAGCGAGAAAGTCTGACTTTTCAAGAACTCTTATCTATATAAGAGAAAATTTAAGCATACGCTCATTACTTAATCGAAACAACAACAAAAAAACAGCCATTATAATTATCACACTAATACAAAATACTTACTGCTTGATTTAAACTTCTTATAAATGAAATAATAAAAGGATTGTTGTATTTCTTTTGATACCATAGTCATAAATAGGTAATTAACATGCACAGCATATAGGTTTTAGACGTCATGAAAATAAATTTTCCTGCCATAAAAAAATATTCGAATTTGCAACAAATGGTAAATTATTGACAATCGCTTCCTAATAGCATAGATGAACCTATATTATTAAGATAAATAAGTAATATTTTCAGTAGATGAGAAAAAGATTTTTTCTGACAACTATTTTACCATCGGAAAATGTTTGAGCCGCATTCAATAGGCAGAGAGAAACAAACTATTGAAGTCTTTCAAAAAGAAGAAGCTTACGGGATGTTAGTTATCGATTAAGTCTCAATTTGGACATTATGAGATCAATCGATATGATTCTCAATTCATTCTATTATGATCCAATAAATTAATTAGAAACCCAGGTCGAAGAGTACGGACCGGTTCCCACAGGAAAACACCGGAAATCAACGGAACGTGGAAGCAGTATTCCCGCCGGAAAATTTTCGAACTTTTTTCCGGCGAATTCCTGTTCTTTCCGACAGGAACTGGCCGGAAGTCATCCGGAAAATGTCCGAAAAATTTCCGGCCGGAATACTGCTTCCACGTTCCGTTGATTTCCGGTGTTTTCCTGTGGGAACCGGAGATTTTTCCGGCTCTTTCCTGCAGGTTCCTGCAGTATCCAGTGGCCGGAACGATTGACCTGGGAACGAATATCTTTAGTATCTATTGCATTGAAACGATAAGAAAAAATAATAATTCATATTTTAATTATTATTATCTACACTAGAATGCCACATAGAATGGATAGAACAGCAAATTTAGTCTGAAATATAATTTCATATTTTTAATCGCCTGTATTTTCCACATCTATGTTTGATCTATACATTGTTTGCCAATGAAAACTTCTCTTGGTAACTTTAATAAATTGTTGGCGCAAGAATGGTGACGTTAAACGATACAAATAAAACGCAATGCCAAAATAAATACTTGACCATATTAATAAAATTGCTCGAGCTAATAAACACGTACGATAATCCACTGATCTAGGAAAAACTTGCGTAACAGTATAAATATGAAATGGCATCTGTGTGACAAGAAGTGAGTCAACATTAGCTAACATCATATAGAACAGCATTCGATCAAATTGTATCACTAATTGAGACACCCTTGTATTACCGGGTGCGACACGTCTTCGTGAGCATCGTATATTGTAGAAAATACGACTATTAACCAATATCAAAACCAGAACTGGTACAACGCACACAAAAATGAAAAAAGAATTGAAAATATAATCAAATAAATTATTGACAATTTTATGGCGTTTTGATTTGTACAAATTATTTTTGAACGGACAGGTAATTCAGGTCGAATAACACGATCAAATGTAACACTAATAACTAAATACATGCTCGCTGCTCGACTTAAATTTTGTACAAAATAATTTAATCGACATTCTATCAATTCATTTGGATAAATATTAACTGAAAAAGTACTTAGAAATTTTGTTGTTAATGTCCATAGATGAATACTATTAGATACAGTCATTAAAAGAAATAAAATACCAGTTGAATTATTTCGAATTTTTTGTCAAAAATTAAGACTATTAATGATAAAATATTTCCAAGAAAACCAAATCCTTAGCTACAAAATAAGAAAATTGTTTTCAAAAAATGTTTGCTAGTATAACCTCTTAGTGGCTAAAGTATCGAACTCACATATATTGTATAGATTTCCTAAGCTAATAAAAAATAGCTCAAGTAAAAAATCTATGATTAGAATATCATATGTCTGCAAGGGGGAGTTACTTGATTCTTGGTTTCTCTACCGGCGGTAGAGACTAGTTGCTAAGGCGGTATGCTTAGTTATAAGAAATTCTCGTTGTCTTTTTTTTTACTTCTTCATACAAAAAGTATTATTCTTTTCATTTCTACCATTGCATGTCTGTTATTATACAAAAAAACTAAACAACGAAAAACCTTCATTTGCAATATTTCATAACAGCTAACAGAAATATGAACATTAATAAGATATTGAATACATTTTGGGAGAATTTCTATAGATTTCGAATAGACATAATGTTGCGTACGAAGTTTTCTAAACCTAATGAGACATTACAACTCACGTCGGCATATAATGTAACAAAAACTATGTCAAGTCATGGCAAAAATTATGAATTGAGTCACAATAAGTATGATGAAGAACAAAAAACGACACAGGTCTCTCGTTCTTGCTACTCATCCTGACATATAAATGCGAGAGTCGTAATAGATTTATTTGTTTTTCTGATAACTGCCGTAACTAGATAATATCTTATATCTATGAGCACTACCAGTAGAGCTTACGTGGTAATTAAAACAGTCGTCATAAATAGTTCACAGATACTGTCAAAAAGAGGTCAGTCTGTTGCTATTCGTAAATATGCTATAAAAGCTCAGAAATGTTGCAAATCTGTTCGACGAAATTTATCCGAAAAAAGTAAATTATATTGATGAATGAGCGTTTCGTCTAATTCATCTAGTACTGCATTTGAATAGGGATGCACCGATTCCTACAATATGCTTTTAAAAATGACATTCTTTAGTCATAAAGACTTGCGCTATGCACGAATTTTTTACATTGGTTTTGACCAGTTTTTCATGCTCTATCTGAATCAGCCGTCAAAATTCTTCCAATGTAAACTAAACCTTTCGGAATCGGTGTGGAATCGGTCAAAAAGTGAAAATTTCAAGATTTTTCGACCAATTCCAACCGATTTCAGCTGAATCACAGATTTATCTTTGGCATTAGAATATTCCTTGGGATATATTTAAAAGAGCGTTCAAACTGAACAGAAATAATATGCAAATCAATCCGAGTATGTCAAGCGCCGATGCTGAGCAAATATTTTTGTAACCAGAGAAAACCGATTCCAACCGATTCCTAGAATTTCTTAGAAACTTTTTATAGACTGAAAAAACTTGGAGTTATGAGATTCTGATTGATTTGTCATATCATTTCTGTTCAGTTTTGAACTCTCTTTTAAATATATCCCAAGGAATATTCTAATGCCAAAGATAAATCTGTGATTCAGTTGGAATCGGTCGAAAAAATGTTTATACTTTCACTTTTTGACCGGTTCCACATCGAGTCCGAAAGGTTTATTTTACATTGTATGGATTTTGACGGCTGATTCCGATAGAGCATGAAAAACTGGTCAAAACCAATGTAAAAAATTCGTGCATAGCGCAAGTCTTTATGGCTAAAGAATGTCATTTTTAAAAGCATAGTGTAGGAATCGGTGCATCCGTACATTTGAATACTAGAAATTATATTTTTTCTATTCATACCTTCCAGATTAAACTAGGCATGGATTACTCAAACACTACAATATCGTCACGATCTGATGCGACTTTAGTTGCTGCACTAGATGATATTACATTTCAAATCATTCGCTATGGTTTAATTTTCATTTTCCTTTTCGGAATTATTGGAAATGCTCTCAACATACTCATTTTATCTCAATCATTGTTTCGTTCAAGTCCATGTGCTCAATTCTTTCTATTCGCATCCGCCATGAATTTATTCGTCATCATTTCAGGTCTCATTTCTCGTATATTGGCAGGTTGGGGAGCTGATCTAACAGCTACAGATAGATTTTTTGCAAATTTCGTGGTGTCACTGTCAATACTGCAAGACCAGTAGCGATTTGGTGCGTTCTTTTTGCTACAATAGATCGATGACTTTTATCAAGTATCAGAATACAACATCGGCAAATGAGCTCTATTAAAAATGCCCGACGAGCTATAGTTATTAGTCTTATTTTCGGAATAGTTCTTTTTTCGCATGTTATCTATTGCCAAGAGCCATTTCAAAAAGATTCTCCGCAGAAATGCTATGGTGCAACAGTAGCATGTCGATATGTTACAAATCTGCTATTTACGTTCCCGTCTGTTCGTCCTCTGATTCCCATGTTTGTATTTGGCTTGTTGACTATTCAGAATGTCCGTCAATCGCGAAATCGAATAATTCCTACCGATGTATCAAGAGTATCACCAGTGAGAGTAATAGTGAATTCCAATCAAGCAAACCGGCTGAAAAGAAAAGATCGCAACTTACTAACTATGCTTCTCGTACAGATTATCATTCTCTGTATGTTATCTATCCCATTAGGGATGGACAAGGTGTACTCATTAGTAATGACTGATATGCAATTGTCTGAATTACAGGTTGCTATTGACTCTTTGCTCTATAACAATGCACAATTACTTCATTTCTTAGAGAATGGAGTGCCATTCTATATTTATACGCCGGTTGATTTCACAAAGTATTATTGAAGTTTCTCTTAAATTTTAAAGACAAGATCTTGTGCAAATGCAGATAAATTTATCTTATCAATCAAGTACCTAAATTCAATTTATATCCTATGGACTCTCGAGAGACAATGTAATATATATATCTGTTAGTTACAAGTATTTACAAGTATTTCTGGAATATAAAGATACCTGAAAATGTTTATAAGCGCTATATTTTCCCATTCATTCAGTAGTGCGTGTCGATTATGATGTTTTTACTCTTTATATTAATGTAAAAAACAGAGTCCGACACAATAAGCGAAAGCTGTTCTTCAGTAGTTTCTTTTTAAGATGCAAAGAAATTGTCAACATGTTGTAAATATCATTTTCATTCACTTTATATGACTTGTTTTCATCCATAAATATTAACGAACGTGAGTATATCATGAGATCCAAATCATACAGAAAGAGAAAAGCAATAGTGCAAAAACCAATGGATCCCTACTGTTACGTACGAACAACGATTGAGCACGAGATAAAAAATATTAAATTGAAATAAAACTTGACCCTTTATACAATTATTTCGAATTTAAATATAAAAAAATTCAGATTACTATACTAGAGAGAAACTCGAGAAGAGATGTTAATAGAGAAATCATAGCTCAAACTAGAGGCTACAAATTAGAAAAAACAATGCAATAGCCCAAAAGTTTTCTACAGGAGTCAATCAATGTTTCAAACGTAACTAAAATTACAAGACATATCTCTAGATGGAGTTAATTTTTAACAAATTTTTGGTTTCTTCGTTTTTTCATATTCGACGATGTTAACTTTTTTTCGTTTAATGATTACTGACTCAATTTGTTTTGTCTATGTTTCATTGCCAAGTATTGATGGTGAAACTAATGAGTTGCTCAAGAAGATATTTAATTCATTTATTCGAGGTCTCAGTAGTGCAGTTGGTGATGATGATGTTGATTGTTCGCTATCAATATTACTTTTATTCGACATGCTGTTCTTATAATTTTCACCGCCGAGCATTTAGTTGGATGTAGATTTTTGGTAAGATTGTTGCAATATTCCATTTGCATTTTATTAGTCCTTCTAAGCTGGTGTCAAGGTCTGTGATTGGTAATGTAAAATGTTCATTTTCCTTAAATGGTTGAAAGTTGCCATTGTCAAATTTTCTTTATGTGAATGTAACACCATTCGGTGACTTTTCTGCAATGTATTTTTTATGTTGATCTATTGACACTTTAACTGATGATTTCTTAGGTCACGGTGATGTTCTCTTGATTTTCACTTGTTCTAAATATTCGTCATTCTTTGCTAGTAGTAATGTTGCCATAGAAAGTTTTATTTATCAAAGTCGATTTGTAAGCTTATGTTCTACAGCTTGATTATTAATCAAGTTGTTATTTACTATTTGCTTCGAAAGTTTTAGAACAACTGTGAAATACCGATTATAGTATTCATTATAGTGTGTACATCTAGAGAGAGAAAGAGAGAGAGAACAAAATGCATGGTGATTTTTAAGTGTTTTTTAGAAGTGTCAAAATGATTAGTGAACTGCTGCTATTTAAAAAGATTTGCTGATAGAGAATAATTATTTGACATATATTTTTTTATTTTTAGATTAATAAAAATCCTTATCGTAAAATCATTAAAATGATTTCCTTCGCATTGCTAATAGATAAACAATAAACAATTGGTAAGATTAAAGATCGAGGTAAAATTCTCTTCGCAATTTTGTTGCCTTTCGTAGCTTTAATTTACTGGACTCGGATAAATTACAATTGGTTAGACAAACTGTTCTTAGTGTTTGATTATTTTCAAACATATCAATAAAAAAATCCACACTAGAATCAGTCACCAGCTTATTCCATGAGAGAGAGAGCACACAGAGAGTTTTATTATAATGAGCAAGTGCATCAGTCAATATTTGTACTCCACGATCAGTAATTTTATTGAAGCCTAACCACAGTTCAGTTAATGAACAATTCATTTTGAGTATTTCTGCAAGATGTTGTACACCTTCATCTGTGATATTATTTGAGGTAAGCGCAAGTCTTCTCAGTTTTGTATTGTAATGGGATAATGCACTTGTTATATGAAATACATCAGTATCATTAACAGCATTATCACAAAGAGATAGTCCTTCTAGTGCAGTACACTTGTGTAAAGCTGCAGCCAAATTTGAAATACCTTGTGATGTTATACGATTACTCACTAACCACAGCATAGAACATTGTTTTTTAATGATCGCTTCTTTAATAATGATCTCTATATCTGAATCTGTTATTGGTTGTTTTCGTAAATCTATTCTTGAATAAGCTTTACAATGACCGATCGTCTCTTGAATTTGTACATTTTGATAGACGGACGCATTTGCCATTATTTTTTCCTTAGTTCCCTTTTTAATCGAATGAAACTAAGCTGCTCCTCTATAATTCACGTGTAATCAATGGTTTCATTTTACTTACTTTTATAAAGGTATTCGTAAGTTTATTAGTTACTTAAAAGTCTTATCTTATCGCACGACAACACCATCGAAATATAAATAGTACCGAAGGACAAATATTAGTTTTTGCTGTTTTTTCTGAAGATTCAGGTGAAAACAAAATCATGCTCCGAATAAGAAATAATGTATGAATTGATTTTTTAAATAAATACGTAAAATTTACTCGAAAATAAAATTCATCATAAAACTATAGAATAGTAGTTATTTATTTAATACAGTTGGTATAAATATTTTACCGTGGCATATAAAAATAACAGAAAGTTGACTGTCTTCTATAGTATTCTTAAGTTTTTAACTAGAGTTCTCGATAGTTTTTAGAAACAGTATCAACAAAGATATTGATAGACAGTTCGGTTCGGTTGATTTTCGTTCGAATTCTCCTATTTCTCTTGTTCATGATAATGGTTTCTTTATCTTTTTAAAAAGGTATTTTTTTGGCTCGAAAAAAAACTATCACTAAACAAAGAAATGACAGTACTGACTAAATTCTACTACTGTATCATCATTCACGTAGACATTAGTATTATTTTAATTCATATAAAGCTATCTTAAATGTTAAAATCTTGTTAAGTAAGAAATATTTTGATAAAAATGAGATCATTATCATAATGCTTTATGAAAAAAATAACAAATAAGTTTTAATGGCATCATTAAGGTTCTTAAATCAAAACAATTTTAATCCTTCGAATTCAACGAAGAATGTTTAAAATAAGACTCTCGCACGATTTAACGCCAATAATAAGAACTTTTCCATGTTTCATTCGATTCAATACTTTTCAAAATGAAATCAATGAAAAACGCATGCATCTATATAACCGTACCAAGCAGTAGTGCTTCCTGCAAACAAAGATATTCAGTGAACGAACATCAGAAGTGTTCTTATCTTAATGTACCTGTGCAGAAGTAAGGAAGCAGAATGGGAATCACACTGATTAGAATAGGAATTTCACGAAAAATCGTTCAGACAATAATCTTAAGTTTCATAAATAAAATAAATATGGAAACTTCGGATTTCATCCGAGTTATGTGTACTGCAAAAAGTACATGGGACATATGAGTCATTCTAGAATGTCTGAACACCAAAATTATCACGAGAAACTAGGCACTTTGGTTTCTGGATGCAGTTTTTGTGCATTTTGAGACCGTTTTTAGGCGATTTTTCGTTAGAAAACTACGATTTAGTTCAAAACTAGTATCAGATTCGGAATCAGCGTTAAAAACCGAGTCGATTTATATATGTTATGGATAATTCTGAGAAAAACTTTTTCTTTTTGAAAAATCCCTGTACTCCCCCTCAGGGATGGTCTGATCAATAATGACAATTTTTTTCGATAACTCAGCCATTTCTTGACGGATCCTTCTCATCTTCGAACTCGACTGAGACATTGATGAGGCTGAACTCTGTAAAAACTTTCATCACGATCTGACTCTCCTTTCGAAAGTTATCGTGTAAACGGCCGAACGGCCGGACAAACTGACCGATTCTAGAGTGTACTCACTTTTTGAGTACACAAAAACGTTATAGATTGACAAATTCATAAAAATAACACGTTGAGCAGAGGGATGGCAAGCATGTTTGCTAGCTTCGTACACTCTAGATATTATATTTCTTAATAATAAAAAATCAATTCAATAAAGGAGGACTTGTTTCTAATGCTTAATTCTCTCTTAGAAAATCAGTTTTTTTATACAATCAATAATATAACTCGCTTTAAACACTTACGTTACTTTTGAACTCAGTTTCGGAATCAATGCAAATTATCTTATGTAAAAGTGGATCGCTGCTGCGTCAGAGAAAACTGTTGTGACGGTTTCTGATAGAAGAGATGCCTGTGTTGATGGTATTACACTTTATTTGATTCTTCATATCATCAACCGCCCCTTTTACATATAAAGCACGCACTTATATATATGAGTGAGTAACAATTCATCGTGCACTGATAAGCTGTGCTCATGAAGTAAGAGATATAGGTGAAGGTAAAACAAGTGATACGATAAAGGAGATATTTGAAGCACATGCAAACACTGTCAAAAGGAACACACGGATACAGCATATACTTTCCTTTGGTTGTCACAACTGTTAGTACAATTCATGCTGGATAAATATTTGAAACTCAACAACAATGCTTTCCGGAAATAATACGTCATGATCTGCGTAGAAATGTTCGAAATTCGATTCGATATATGCTTTAATACTCAGTTAAGATCGTGTTTTGGATTGAAAACAAAAATGACCGTCTCTTCTTTTCATATAACTATCAGATATAGATTTCTGTAACTTGCTGCTTTTCATTAGCAATCAAAGAAAGATTTTATCGTTTCAAACTCTCATTTTCTACTATGTCTAGTAGGTTTTCTTTGTGAAGCAACGCTCAGAGAGTTCTCTGCTGAATTTTTGATGGATTTATTCGAATTTTATACCACTATATTGCTTTCAGTTATTTTAGCTACACTTTATCCTTCTGCCAGATAATTCATGTTATATTATTTCTATGAAATCATTAAATCTACCGAAAAATTCGAGCACAACTTCGATATTAAACAAATGAATGTTGCCATTAAATTACCTTGCATAAGTTATTTCATCAAAAACAGAAAAAAATATAGGTAGCAGCGAGTAGTTTCGATCTACCGACCTCTGAGTTATGAGCCCAGCACGCTTCCACTGCGCCACGCTGCTATACATCAGTCGAGTAAATATGTCATCAAGTTTAATATAAATATCTCACATCGAAAAGAAAATAAATATGTTTTAATAGTTATTCAAGTTTCATGAGCAAACAAAAAATAGAACTCCGCGGCGGGGAATCGAACCCCGGTTTCCCGCGTGACAGGCGGGGATACTAACCACTATACTACCGCGGACGATATGAATTCATGACGAACCGGATCAAAAGAAAATCTGTGAACGGAGATAAATTTTAGATGGCTCTTTATTTTGAGAACTAAAGCTATTTGTTATACATAGTCAACTATAAGTCAAAAAATGATAAATTATGCCATTTCAATTCAATGTTTAAACTATTCCATTTTTTTGTTTCGATGACATTCAATCAAGGAATTTAGCGTCCACACACCCTCAAATATGACGAATATTTTTAAAATACAGGGTAATCGAGATGGACTCACAATATGGGCTCATAATAAAAATTATTTTTTTCTTTTTCTACAAACATTTGACATTACATATTCGTCAACTCTGTAAACAACGGGAGAACGCGATCAACATTATTTTAGGAACGGAGAAAATAAGGCAATAAAATAAAATAAGTAAAAATTAATGGAGAAAAGAAAAAGAAATAAAAGCATAAAAGTGTAGTTTCACGTCGGTTACTAACAAAATAAAAATGTAACAGCTCTGTTGCAGTCCAATAGAGAGAAATGCATTTACCATATGAATTACTCGGAAAGTGTTCTATTTTTTTACAAAGCACTTAAATTTATTCCAAGTAACTCGTGCGTTTGGTTCTTTTATACTGTGTGAAGAATGAGACTTGACCAACGTGTTTATTATTCTGATCTAACCAACACACATACGTACTGGAGAACAATGAGCTGTCATTTCGTATTTTTCAAGTGCAGAAGAGTGCTGAAACGCCTATTTCGATTCTCATTTCATTTTCTGAGGATCGAAAACTAAATTGAGGGGTGGTAGAATTCTCACAATCAGAATGTAAGAATTCTGTATTCAGAGCAGAATTTTACTAGAACTTTGCTTGTCAACTTTTCATAAGGAATACAGAATTCTTAGCAGAATTCTTCTAGAATTTTGCTTGTATTGAACAGCAGAATTCTTGATTTCTGCTAGGTGAGAATTCTGCCACTGCTGATATCACTGGGTCGCAATAAAAATGATAAGTAACATTCAAATTTGTTCAGATTGTTTTCATTAGGATTAAAGTCAACACATTTACTCGATATGCTAGATAAACTATGATTGACTTTAATTTTTTCTCGTATATTGTAGAAAAAAAAAGAAAAACCAACTGTGATTTTTGAAATAGCAATGTGGCAATGGAGACAATCTCAGAGCAATGAATGGCAAAATTATTCCGATATTGAAACTGCAATTATCGAAGATGTATACAATAGACATGGAAACCGTGTAGAGCTAGAAGACAATGTCGTAGTTGATTTAAAACAAGGTTTACAAATGAATAATGCTAATAAGAAGAAAAATGAAAAAGCAGTAGAAATCAGACGATTATCAACCGATTGTGACGACGCCGAGACTTTCAGAAATCGTAGACAAAGAAATGATCGTTTTTGTTCAGCACCGCAAATGGAGCAAAATACAAACGCAAATTCGTCGTTGGGTGCCGCTAATTGGAATGGATCACAGTTCGTTTTCGAATGGCAGATGAAGTTCAGTGAGATAATCATAATGTTTGCAACCTGTACAAAGTATTTATTTTTTAGATGTCCTAATCTTGAGTCACTTTCATACGGTGATATCATGCGCCAAGCGCTGGAAGGAATTCGACAAGAAGGCAGAGAAATAGGTCTTGAAAAGCAAGCTCAATGGATTGTTGATCATTTTATGCCTGTTACCAAAGAATCTTTTGAAAATATTTGCCGAGCATGCTTACGTCTCTACACCATGGAAGGTTTTGTATATCGTGTTCTTAATACCACTTTACGTGATAATAATTTGTCTAAGATTGATACTCTCGGTCCTCTCTGTTATTTACTCTTTCAATTTAATTTTGCCCCTGAATTACAAAATCTGTGTTATACGGGTCGTGTCTATCGCAGCGCTGAGCTCACACCTGCTATGGTGAGTGAATATAAACAAGCCATAGGAAGTGTCCGTTCGTGGCTTGGATTAACATCGACAAGTCGACAACAGCAAATAGCAGAATCGTTTCCTCGATCTACAGTCTTGTTTATCATTGATATTCGAAATACAGCTTCTGATGCTGCACGAGCAATCGCCAATTTATCTACATATCCACACGAAGATGAAGTATTGATTCGAGCAGGACGACACTTTACGATTGACAAAGTTGAATCAACTGAATCATCGAACAGTAACATAAATACTTTGATCTATTTGACAATTGAATGAGACAAACAGATAGTAGAAAGATCATTTTATTTTTGAAATAAACATACTGCATATTCTTTAAAATAATTCTGCTATACGTCCGATAAAATACCGAAAATCACGTCTTTTTCAAACAATACGGCTCTATCATCGCGCATGAGAATCTCCCGAATGCGTACACATTCTTTTTTCCGGAAAAACATCCTAATGCAAGCATTTACTTACAGGCTGGTTTCAATAGCAGAAAATATTAAGACAAAAACATAAATGAACATTTTTCGATCTTTATGCAAATCCGTTTTGAAGTGCTTTGAAAAAGATTACTATAGTTCCAATTTTATGCAGATATTCACATGATTGTCTGAAACCTGTACATTTACACCTATAATAAGCCATATTTATATATCTAACATCGATCTTCTTCTACCCAGAAGAGTCATTCCGAGACTAGGATCCTATCGGATTCCGACAAGGGTCAGACCGTGAGTATACCAAATATCCATGGATTCCAATAAAACCAACGAAATCCTATAGGATTCCGGGATCAGGACCTACAGTCGGATCCTTGGTGTAGGATCCAGTGTTGGAAATTAACGGAATCTGACATGAACGCATGACCCTAGTGTTTTTATGAGAAAATATGCATATTCACCCCTAATTAAGAAAATGTTTTTTTTCCGTCGGAGCCGACAGTCAATCCGTAACCCGGAATCCCATCGGATTCTGTTGGGTGATAGGATCCCATCAGATCCGATAGGATCCGTCATAGGATTCATTCACCTGGGTATGTGTGGCTATTTCTTAAATTTAATTCTTCTCTTCACATCCTCTCAATCAAATTTTCTGATATAGTTCGCTTATGCAACTCCTTTCATGTATNATTACTTGAAATTGAAGATGGTGCGGAATTTACAGTAGTACTCGCCATACTATTAGTGACTTCTGATGATAATGCAGTTGTAACACCATTTGTATTAATAACCGACGATTGTATGGATACGCTATTATCGACCGATGTTACTGATGTCATTGTATTACTGCTTGGTTGGAATGTTGATATTTCACTAGTAAATGATTCAGATACTGTAGTTTTACCCGTGGACGAGCCAGCTACCGGTGTTTGGCTAATAGTGGATTCGGATGCCATGCTACTGTAGGTTGTTGATTGGACTGTTGTATCAGTACCAGAGGTCGATTCGCTCTGTGCAAAATGCACGATGAGCAGAAGAGTAATGCTTAATAAATATATTTTATTAGACATTGACCATCTGACGAATATGAACTATTTCTTATCTAAATGTTTATGTGAAAGCTGAAGTTTTTCAGTTGTATATAATAATGACACTTCGTCTCCTAGTTCTTGTAAGTTTTTTTCCTTGTCCGTATGATTA